>OY754964.1:45990860-46230860 GCA_963576475.1 Molanna angustata | reverse complement strand
GAGATTCAACTGAAGATCAACTTAACAAACTCGAACGGTTACAAAATGTCTGCATTCGATACGTGTTTGGACTCAGGAAGTTCGACCACGTATCCGAGAGCAGGCAACGACTGAACTGGTTAAAGATCCGTCACCGAAGAGATTCCCGTGTTCTTTCCCTTTATATATTTTGTATTTTTAATACTATAAAAGTCTTTAATTATTATTATTATTAGGTGATGTATGTATGTCGAGTATCGAGACGACAATGCGTATATGTCATAGGAAAATGTGGTGTTCGATTCAATATGGTTATATAGTTTTTATAGTTCGATTCAAGTTTTTTCAATTAAGTTTTTGACAAAGATATACATTGTTAAAGATATGGAGAAAACTTACCACGTTAATAAGTTTTGTTGAATTTGATAGTAATATATTTTTATCGGATACCTACCTGGATATTAACAAAACACGATGAAAACAGAGTGGATGCCTTTGAAAGAAAAATCTTATGCAGAATATACCTATGTACCTATTAACGACTGTCAAACATGGCGTAAAAGATACCGAGCTTTATGATCTTTACCAGGACTTCAGCATAGTCATGAGCCATGGGGCAGCAGAACTGGAAGGTGGCAGCCAACGATAGAACAGTATGGAGAAGATTCTTGGACACAGATAGGACCAATCAAGAGTTGTGACGCTAAGAATAATGATGATGATATTTTTATGTGAATAAATAAATTGATTGTTGGCAATTATTTAATTTTATTTTCTTAAATTTATCTTCATAAATTTGAAAGTAAAATAATTTGTTAATTAAATGAAACATACAGAAATGTTTTGAAAATATAGATTTCTTCTTCCTTGCCTCTTCCCAGTTCATCTGGAGCGGCCCTTCTGGTACGACCTTTCCTTTCTTGCCCTTCGGAGACCTTTCCATCTTGCGTCATTTCTCTGGTTAGTTGCTCCTCCCTCAACTCCTTAATATTTGTCCACCAGGTGGCCTATGTACGGCCTCTATTTCTGGACTGAGTGCGTATATCCTGTGTGAGTTTAACTATATGATCCTCATTTCGTCTGGTAATGTGTCCTTACCATCGGTGTCTGGCCTTTAGTTTCTCCGGAATAGAGGCGACTCCAAAACTACCTCGGACGTATTCATTTCTAATTCGATCCTCCTTTGTAACACATCTAACTCTATCAATCATAATAATAACTCATAATTCTTTAGTGGTCCCTAAAAATTTCATTTGAAAGCAAGCATTACATACATACCATCACGCCATGTCCCTCGCGGGGTAGGCAGAGAGAACCAAACGCTACTTATTTCTATCTTGACACACATTCATCGCCTCGTCGACATTCATACATTGTCCTATACATATTCATTTGTTGTTCATGCTTCTGACATCTCCGCCTTTCAAAATAGCGTTCCCATGGATATGCCATCCCTTACTTGGGCGGCCCCGACCTCTCATTCGATTCCTGTCGCAAAGTATATTTTCTTCGTCAGGCGTTCCTCATTCATTCTGCCCATGTGTCTAAACCATCTCAATGTGTTCACTTAAATTCTATTAATGACATCTTTCTTTATCTTACATTCTTTCCTTATGTCCTCATTTCTGACCCTCTCATACATCGTCCTATTATATCTTCTAACATGACTCTTAAAATACTTAATTCTATAATGGCATGCATTTATAGAATTACCTGTTAATAATGTATAAAGAGGCTCTGGAGGATATCTATTGCAGGTATGTGTACTATTCCATTGTTACAACACATTCCTGGGTTTTCTCCCTTCCATTTCAAATCACCACAATATGTACAAATTATAGACATTCTACCAAAAGTTGATACTGGCTCAGAAATAAATTGCAACTATAGGTTAATATCTATATTGCAACTATAGGAAAAAGCAGAATTTTCCTTTTGTCTCCATGATTCATGTTTCAATGCCACATCTGTTATTTTACATACAAAAAAAATAGTGTTTGGCGATATTGTTAAGCGTTTTCAATTTGACTCAGGGGCCTTATGACTTGAAGACTTTGAGGCTGTTTTATACTTTTAATGCTGCTAAGATGGCGCATTCAAGTGCAGTAATTTCTATTACTTCAACGTCTTGCATATTCATCTGATCTATTATCATTAAATTATCACGACTCCCTACCTCTATCCAATTACTTGAAGACTGAAAATCTGTACTTCCTCTTTCTTGCTGCAGAAATTATAATACCCTATATGCCGTCATTTGTAATCTACTGGCTTCACATCTCCTTTCTTGCTGTTCTTTAGATTCGTTTGCCCTAAGTGCAACCATTCGCAACATGTTATTTTCATGTGCCATTCCTTCTGCACTCTTTAACCTACTCCTAGAAGAATGACATAACCTGTACACCGAAATACAATAATCACCAACTCATTTATGAAAATATCTTTAAACAAATACCTACGTTCTTTCCATATGTGAATGTTGATTTAAAATTTACCTAAATTCATCGAGAATTGAAATTTCAACTTACATTTTTTTGTAACTATATAGGCTAAAATTTGATTCTGAAAGAAAATAAAATATAAAGTTATTAAATATTGGAAAATAAACAAAATCAATACATATTAATTACGATAAAAATATAAAGTAGGTAACTTTCGAATATTTGACAGCTGAAAGAATGGTGGAACAACGCGAGGAAAGCAAATCTGACCCACAATGCAAAAGGGACCATTTGTTCAACGTGAATTGCTCACTCTCCCTGTGTCGGATTTTATTACTTCGTGCCATTTGAGGTCTAATTACGATAGGGACGCATATATCAGAATGTTGGTATTTTTGTCATCTTCAGGGTAAATTCACATATATCAATTTTGGCGACTCGGCGAGTAAAGCATAAAAGCATTATTTAATTCTTATTATATAACATTTAAACTAACTTTCTTTTGAAAATAATAAAAAAAAACAAATCAGCTTGTGAGGCTTTGTGTTTTTATACTGTTTCAAATGTAATATTATAAAAATGTAATATTGTAAGTTTTTTACTCTACTGTAAAATTGCCGATATCCACATAGAAAGATTTCAAACGAATGTAAGAACAGGCAGCCTTGGGCAGACTGACATGAATATAGTCGTGCACAAACATTCGCAAATCCAGAACGACAATCTTACCAGGTCTACTTTATTTATATGCAGATTTATTTATTTATTTATTTATTTATTTATTTATTTATTTATTTATTTATTTATTTATTTATTTATTTATTTATTTATTTATTTATTTATTTATTTATTTATTTATTTATTTATTTATTTATTTATTTATTTATTTATTTATTGATTTATTTATTTATTTATTTATTTATTTATTTATTTATTTATTTATTTATTTATTTATTTATTTATTTATTTATTTATTTATTTATTTATTTATTTTTTTATTTATTTTTTTATATTTATTTGTTTATAATTTATTTATTAGTTTATTTATTTATTTATTTAATTATTATTCATACAAACATTGATGACATTACAATAATAATTGAATCTGCAATGCCCCACTAAACCTGTGCCGGGCCAATGCATCTCGAGACATTACTGAATAGTCCATATAAAAAAGGACAGCGAGCACCTCCTAGCATGTCCAATGGCTCCTGGCCAGTGTGATTGGGACACTCTTAATGAACGAGCCCACCTAGAGAACAACACAAAGGAGTTTGTGGCTTTCTGGGCCCGGATGGGCATTTAGTCTGATGTGTTGACCGACATGACAAGAAGAAGACATATAAATAATTATGGTACATATAAATATAATGACATCATATAAATTGTACTCCAACAATTACACTAACACATTGATCAAAATATTAAATGAATCAAGCTGGAAATTAAACATGTATTTTCATTGGTAATACACAAATTCTGAAAGTATTAGAGCTCTTAATGGTTGGTATCTGACTGTTGATCCAAAAGTCCTGGGTTCGATGACCGGTGGATACATAGGTTTTAATTGTCAGTGTGGATCTGTGAGACGATTAATATCGTAAGTCACCAGAATGGGGCAATTTGTTATTGGATGCGCGTTAAATTATTAATATTTGACATAGTACCTGTTAGCTGCCAAAGAAGTAAGGTAAAATAAAAAATAATAATAAAATAAAATACAATCGCTTCACTTACTTTTATTGGCTCTAGTGTTAATTTTAATTGTCGTTCGTTACCCTTGCTCAGCGTGACTCTTTGAGTGGCAATGATTAGTTCTCTATATAACTACAGTGACAAAAAAACCTATAACGTAAATAATAGGTAGATACATAAAACAGTGTATTCTTGGTTTGGTATAAGTACTGCGTTGTTTGCAAAAAAATCAATAATTATCAACATACAAACAATTCATTGTTCTTCTAGGCTGTATTATGTAGAGGTATTCTTTGAATTCAATTCCCATATCCAAGATCATCGGAGCACGAATTATTCACACATTTTTTTGCGGTACGAATATTTTTTGGTCATCACTATTCATACAACTAGTTGTTTTTTTACATTTCAATTAACATGTTATAACTCAAATTATGGTTTTGTATTCAAAATTGTATAAGTAAAAATCTGTTTGAGATGCCAATAAAAACTAAGTATTTTGTGTTTTTGATTGAAGTATTGTGCGTCTGAATTAAATTTTTAGCCAAAAATGTTGACATTAGCTGGGATTACAATATATTTCTTCCTTCCCATGCACGTATGGCGTATAAAAAATAATATTTAAATAATTTATTATCAAACATTTCTTAACAATATATATATATATACCTAAACCGTTAACAATATTATAAATATATTTCGGAAAAATGGAAATCAATACACAGACTTTTGTTATTTAATTGATTAACTCTATACGATTTCGCGAACCTTCGTTTTTCTACAATAAATGTCAAAATCTTATTTTATGCGAAATGAAAATCTAGCAACGTGATAACAAACCACATCTGTGTTGAAACGTCAGAAAGGTTAATGCGTTTTTTCTTTATACTTCTTATAATCAGAGAATGAATAATAATACTTTCGATGTTTTTTTGATTATTGATATTTTTCTATGACCCCATAAACTTTTGCTTACGATCGTAATTTTTGAAATGTAAAATTTATAAATGGATTTTTATTTATAATTTAATGGACGAATTAGAAAATCTTTCGATCTCAGATTCGATATCTTCAATATGGTAATATTAATGTGATGAACATGCTTATTTAGATTTCTACGACTAGATAAAATTGAATACTTTATGAGAAAATCTGATTTTTTCGTAAGAATTACCTTGAAATATGCTTTTGCAGACGACATTAGTGTATATTCGCACATGATCCTTTAAATCTTTGTTTCTCGTTCAGAGAGAATCGCTTATTACTGAAATGATTTTTCAAAAAGGTATAACATGGATAAAATCTCTCTTGAAATACACCTACTGTTTAAGGAAATTTTCTAGGAAAAAATGTAACTACCCATAGGTACTTTTACTACCACATTTTCAAATAAGAAAAAAAACAGCTGAAAACTTATGTATCACTGCACTGGACTATCGAGTTCCCGGCAAAAGACCAAAAGGGCGTCCCACAAGACGATGGAAGAGATTGGTGGCGGAGGATATGCGGGCACGTATAATGTCTGTGAGGACGATGCTCAGGATAGAACGAAATGGATAAGCACAGTAAGGTTAGCTGACCCCACCATCCACCATGTGGGATAAAAGCTAAGGAGGAGTGAGAGAGGAACTTCCACATTCTGAAACAGTTCCTTAGTCCAAAATATAAACGTAAAAAAGGAAAACACGAAGAGTAGCTTAGATAACCCTATTTTTTGTGTTTTCGGCATCTTTTAAAACCTTTTAAATCTCTGCAAAAAAGGCATAGAAAATAGATGAACATTTGAGAAAAGTATTAAGAAGATTTTACCTACCAAATTATAGTTTGAATTAATATCCAGGAGCAAATATATACTAGAGAATACGTATTACTGGAATTTTCTCTTCAAAAATGATACATAATATGCAGTTGGTCTAAATGGTTCATTAACAGGAGACAATTGATCATGTATTTTTTAACTGTAAAAATGATTCCGCCTTCAAAAATATATACAAACAATTAATTAAAATCACTCACCAATCTCCACTTAATATCCAACATCTTTTGTCTCTTAATAATTCACGTGTACTGTCCGTTATTTCAAAATTCCTTTCATTGAATGACATAAATTTATAATAAAATTAACTTTTCTCCTCTCACATGAAATAATTGGCACATAGCACTCTTTACAGGGTGAATTGCCTAAAACTAAAAAAAAAAACATTTTTGTATATCTTTTTGGGATTTTCATAAATGAATATTAATATGTTATTTTGGTCTACATATCCCGTTTGTAAATTAATCAAAATTAGATTTTTGTTATCCTAACCTTTGGAGACAATAGAGCAATTAAATCTGTTAAAAGGTATTATTTGTGAGATGATAATTGTTCTCCACCCGGAAGACACCATCAACAATGGTGTATAAAAAAGAGGAAACATTCAAGGTCCTCGGTCAATCAATTGTAGAATCCTTCTGGATATCAAAACAAGAACTACATACATATTATATAGATGTTGGTTGGTGTGAAAGTATATTGAACTTTCGTTAAAGCTTCGTGAGAATTAGTCCAATTTAAAATATAGTTTGTTGCAATGCCATTGTTTTCATTGAAACCATCATATTCAATTGGATAAACTTAATTCATACTAAATTTATGAAAGGCTCAACTAAATATAAATATGTTATATCTATAATAAAAAGTAAAGACTTTTTTGATTCTACATTAATTTAATTGAGCGCGATAGGCCTATTTCGCCTTGTTAGGGCATTAACTAGCTTATGACTATTTTGACAAGTTTTACTTATATTTATAGATTAATTATGTAGGAGGAGCTTACAGGTTCTTGTGATTGTTCTTTTTTTTTAATTTTTTTAATTGTTTCAGATACACCCATCATACTACTCCACCAAGAATACCTACATATCAACAATAGCTTAAGAAATAATCCGTAATATTGTAAACACTTAATGCATTTCACTGCCCATTAGAACACAATACCATGTACCGTTACACCGAAAAACCAGCCATTACCATAAATCAATTCATTATATTCAATTTCACTAATTATTTAAATAGGGATTGGTCAAAAAATAAATAGTCTCAACCAACCAGAGTAAAGTAAATTTATTTCTTTTTTGCATTGTATAATATCAATAGTTTTAAATGACCAATCACAAGAACCTGTAAGCTCCTCCTACATAATTAATCTATAAATATAAGTAAAATTTGTCAAAATAGTCATAAGCTAGTTAATGCCCTAACAAGGCGAAATAGGCCTATCGCGCTCAATTAAATTAATGTAGAATCAAAAAAGTCTTTACTTTTTATTATAGATATAGCATATTATAATGGAATTCTACCAAATAAAAACTTCATCGATAATTAAATATAAATAGATTATTATTCGAATATTTTTATAGTTGCATATACGCAAACATTGGATTTTTTCCCTGGAGGAAGTCAATGATATATTGTGAACACATTTTTAACATCTCAATAGAGACGAAGTTGAAATCCCACTTCGTTACATATACATTTGTACAGTCAAGTAAACAAGTCAAAAATGGATAGGGAACTCAATAAGAGAGCATAATATTGGTAAGCTCATAAAGTGATCACGTGCACCAGACGATGACATTTGTAAGCCTTGTAGTTGCCTTGAGTTCGTGGTTCTTCTAACTATTCCAACTTCGTTTCAATTGAGATGTTAAAACATTGACATTAAAAATTATTATTCTTTATCTTCATGGTTTCTTTCCTAGGTTTGGTTTGCACCAAGTACTGAACAACAAAGACCTCGAACCGTGACCCACACATCGTTCCCCACTACTTAGTGTACCTACACTTTTTCTTCTTTTAAAGGTTGACTGAATGCATTTTATAGAGAAGTTATCTACATTTTTACTATCTCTTTAATTTGGATTATGCGAAATCCCTCCCCTCCCCCCAAGCAGCCACTATCCATACAATCAATTTTATAGAATGTACGACCATTTAGAGGGGTCCTACAAATGAATTTATAGAGGAAAATTAATTGAATTCTTAAGAAAAACAGGAACAAAAAGCCGTCTTAGAGTGGTTGAAATGAAGACCTTACGCTCCGTTGCTGGAAGAACCCATAAGGACCGCATCAGAAATGAAACGATTATGTCCGTATGCGGTGTGCATTTCAAATGACCTGTTTGTGATGGTGAAGAAATAATGTCATACATTGCAGTAGGAAATTGTCAAATTTTTCTTCTGAACCTATAATTGCATGGCCAGAAAAAGCAAAGCTAGAATGGAATGTTGCTTAGACTTGAATTTTGAAAGAGAGGTGAGTATGACGTGCGTTTTTCTCTGCCAACTCCAAACTTGGAGACGGCATGAAAGTACATCTTTTATTTTGTATGATTTTCATACTTCACATTTTGCTATGATAATATCGTTTCTAACGAAATTGAAGCATAAAATATTTAACAGACTACTTGCCGTATTTGTGTCTTCAAAGAAACCAGTCAACAAAGAATCATAAATTAAATGTCAAACTATAAAGTCACATTAAAACGACCTTTACTATGCGTCAAGATATAATGTCATTTATCACAAAGTAAGTTTTATTTCTCATGCAAAGATTACTTTAACAGGTTTTCAGGGATATATTTATTTTAATACACTCTTTATTTTTATAGCCGTTATAATGAAACGATCAATGAACCCTTCAATCCACTATTATTTTTTATTCAAATAATTTAAAAATAAAATGAAAGCAGGATAAACAAGTCGTGAGACATGAAACAAGTCGATATATGGCAGAGTAAGAAATGAGTGCATTTGGAAAGAAAGTAAACTAAAGAAATATATAATCAATACTATGAAAGTGAATGCATTGAGATGGTTTGGTCACATGGGGAGTATGAATGAGGAACGCCTGACGAAGAAACTATAGGTACTGAGAATGAGAGGTCGGGGCCGTCCAAGAAAAGGATGGCTCGACCATGTGAACAATAATGTAAGAATTTTAATACAACACGACATGACAATAAATATGAATGTTGATGAGGCAGTGGATGCGTACCAACACAAATAAAATACATCACATTTTAAAAATTTTCAATTTATGGTGAGTTGTAGCCAGGAAGGGCAACTTCAGGGCTTTTAAGACTTTCTATCAAAAATACGGTTAACTCTTATATTCACTATTAGTGAACGGTGAGTCAGTTGTTTCCACATAATTTGCTCTCTTTGTCACTACCAAACAAAAGGAACGAGTTTCTGAACTGAAAAAGAACTGGTAATAAAACAAGGTAAGGCAGTATAATATAAAAAAAGATTTCTTAGAAAATTCTAAGCAGTCTTGTTTCTTATCTTTTATTTTATAATTCTTATTATTGCATAGTTCATTTTGCAATATTGCTGAGAGTTCAATAACTTTTCTAATATCACCCTTATCATATCACAGATAATTGATAACACAGATAAACGATATTTCAAATTATCTATTATCGGGACAAACATTTTTATAGTAATTGGACAGAGTAAAGATTGCAGAGAATTTTCGAAAAATAGTTTTTAACACGACATGTGTTAATAATGTTTCTTCCTAGTTAAATATTAAGGCCATCTTGAGTAGGTATGTTTTTTGTTTTTAGATAACCAGAAAAATAAGCGTAAAATTCTCGTAAAATAATTTAGTTTTCACAGGTACAGTTCATATATTATATTCATGATGGTTGATTTGACGACTTCAGAAGTTCCTTTGTATTATACTAACTCAGGTTTGTGGTCCTTGACTTTTAATTTTATTGTTGATGTTATCTTTTGAGATGTCGGTATTTAAATTGGATCAGTTTTAATAAGGTATTTGTGAGATGATTAATATAAAACAGGTTTGATAAGCTCACAGGACGTTCTTCCAAAACGAGCAACACATAAGTACGTAGTGTGCGAGTCATATATTTGATAAATTAGTTGTTCAAATGGATAAATTAAAGATTATACTGACGATACATTGGATTTCCAATAACAACATCTGAAATTTTATAATATTTGGTGCATTGGTGCTATCAATGATATCGAAGTATCCATAATATAAAGAAATATTTTTTTTATAAATCGTAGTCTTGCCCATAATTCTTTGCCGTCTTTTCCTGAAGAGCTGAGGGTCACAGATTCGTATCATGCCTACTTTTCAAGTTTCTGTCATGAGCGTTTGATGCGAACATGCACTTGGATAAATGCGCATGGACATTATTTTTTGTACTTTTGGAAACACTAATGATTTGTATATAGGTTATTTTGTAATATGTATAACGTATTTTTATTTAAAGATAAATATGAAAATAATATCACAGTTACTAAAAAAACATAAACTTCAGATTTCATGACTAGATAATTCAATAATAGCTACAAAATAGTAAATGGTAACCAGTTAAACTGTTGTGTTAACATTTCGGATCAATTCTTACACACTACACGAGATGGGCATAACTATTTTATACGCATTCATTGATTCTCTGGGCTTGATATATTGCCTTTGATACTGGGCTGGTTTGCCGCTAGCACAGTATCCAATGAAGTATTTATTGATTGATATCTATTACTATTATTTTTTTACATTTGAAGTTGAACCCTGATTATCATAATGTATCTGTATAAATCGTCTACCTTAGTTCTCAACACGTTACCAACATTCAATTCATACAGAGGTTACTTAATCAAATTGTCTGTAGTTATTCACCAACAAGATCTTAATGTCTTCACAATATTTACGATTACAATCGTTTATAATAATCTGACATCGAAATTTAAATATTTCTCTTTCTTCGAAGAACAAGTTCCCACAGTTCACTAGTAACGTAAGGAAGTCAAAAGGTACAAATCAATAAATTGTTATTGCATTATCATTACAAAAAGCATTGGTAATAAATAGTCAAGCAGATGTATTTTACTTAATAATGAAAATATTGCTTTTCCCCAGATTGATTATCAACTGAGAATTGCAGACCATTATAATATTATGCCTCTAATGCGTGTGTGTTGCTTTTTCTATCATCTGAACTACCTGTTCCGTAAATGGTTTTATTTATGGAATTGTTTCAGTCCTGATACTACGTCGCCCATCTCACTAAATATATTAAAAAAAGGTTTAAGCAAAAATATCTATCTGATAATACCTGATTTCTTCTTCCTCTTCTCTTCCTTTTGTTTTTCTTTCATTGCTACGAACTTTTATCCAACAAAGTTTTTTGTCTTCTCTTCTGTAATATTTATTTTCTAATCATTGTTGTTTTGTTGATTAACTATTGTCATAGTACATACTGTATTGTATATTTAACATTAAATCTGGTTGATTGGAAGAAATTTCTGATTGGCAATAAACAAATAATATAATAGAATAACTTATACCAACTTTAGTGTAAATCTCTCTTAAAGTGAGAACTTACGAAAACAACGTTATATAAATCATTCAATTATTATTTCTATAGAGTTATGAAATTTAGTAAGCACTTGATTTTTGAAAATTGAACAGAATCATTTTTAAAATTTACCGCACCCTACGACACATGAAAAACACTGAATAGATTCCGCGTAGGGAATCACAAGGTGTAAAAAAAACTTGTTCAGCTGGGGTATAGGACGATAGGAAGATGTATCTTGTGATTGCGGGGAGGTCCATGTTGATAAACATCTTCTTGTCTGCAGAAACATGGGACAGGGATGTACCGAGGAAAACTTGGTTGTGGTAAATGACGTGGCAATTGCTGCTGCGACGTACTGGAATGAAAAGGCCACATATGTATCTACTGACACTTTAAGTAATTAAGTTGGTCATTTCACAGAAATCGGGTCTCAATGACTTGAATCCACAAAAATAAAATAAACTTTCAAACGAAAAATCCTATGAAGTATCTATTTGCTGCTCATATGTATGCAGAATATGTAACTCTTTTTTGTCTATGTCCATGTTTCTGAAAACATGTGTCTTGGCTGCATAATATAAGGGAATTGATCGGGATAAAGCGAGTGGAGGATGTATTCCAGACAGCATAGGACAGAGAAGTCTTCACCACGATGATCCAAAATGTCGAGGATACCTGACATGCCACGAGGCGAGGAAAAAGTATCTAGCGTAAGTTATCTAGCGACATAAGTAAGTTATCTAGCGAACAAAAAAACTACGATTGTCTTAAGTAATAATAAGGAGTGATTTATTTCTTATTATTTAAAGTTAACTAATTGTTTCGCTTTGTTCATTCAGATATTAGCTTTTGTGTGTTGTAAACATTAATTTATGACGCAAAAAACAGCGATGATCTCATATTTGAAGACGGGGTCTTAAATGTATAATATTTGTTAGGCCACAAATAAGATGGTCATAGTAATCAATCTTACTTACGTTATTCTTAAACAATTATTGTTTGTTATAATTAGTTGAGATGAATTAATGTTCTGTTCGTGTCATATGAGAATATGCTATTGTACGTGTGTCTCTTCCTATGTAAAAAAGCGATACAAAAAAAATAATCAAAAGAAACGAAATGCGATTAAGCGCTCAAATCGATTAATCTTTAATTTAATGAATAACTCGGAATTAAATAAAATGCTTTTTACTCCTCACTAACCCCACTAGTGAGGAGTTATGATTTCGCAATTTTTAAGGCTATTTTTTTATTGCAGATTATCAACTAGTATCATGCTGAGATTGTATTCTGAAAGTTTCATCACAATGTATCTGTGAATGTGTGATATGTGCTGTGTGCAGTGTGCTATGTACGGCGTGTTCATTTTTACATTGTTTCTACTTTCAAACTAAAATTTTCGTTTTTCACAATTGTTTTTATCTGTGTGTGTGTGCTGTGTACTATGTGCTATGTGCAAAGTACGGCGTGTTCATTTTTACATTGTTTCTACTTTCAAACTAAAATTTTCGTTTTTCACAATTGTTTTTATCTGTGTGTGTGTGTGTGTGTGCTGTGTACTATGTGCTATGTGCAAAGTACGGCGTGTTCATTTTTACATTGTTTCTACTTTCAAACTAAAATTTTCGTTTTTCACAATTGTTTTTATCTGTGTGTGTGTGTGTGTGTGCTGTGTACTATGTGCTATGTGCAAAGTACGGCGTGTTCATTTTTACATTGTTTCTACTTTCAAACTAAAATTTTCGTTTTTCACAATTGTTTTTATCTGTGTGTGTGTGTGTGTGTGCTGTGTACTATGTGCTATGTGCAAAGTACGGCGTGTTCATTTTTACATTGTTTCTACTTTCAAACTAAAATTTTCGTTTTTCACAATTGTTTTTATCTGTGTGTGTGTGTGTGTGCTGTGTACTATGTGCTATGTGCAAAGTACGGCGTGTTCATTTTTACATTGTTTCTACTTTCAAACTAAAATTTTCGTTTTTCACAATTTTTTTTATCTGTGTGTGTGTGCTGTGTACTATGTGCTATGTGCAAAGTACGGCGTGTTCATTTTTACATTGTTTCTACTTTCAAACTAAAATTTTCGTTTTTCACAATTGTTTTTATCTGTGTGTGTGTGCTGTGTACTATGTGCTATGTGCAAAGTACGGCGTGTTCATTTTTACATTGTTTCTACTTTCAAACTAAAATTTTCGTTTTTCACAATTGTTTTTATCTGTGTGTGTGTGCTGTGTACTATGTGCTATGTGCAAAGTACGGCGTGTTCATTTTTACATTGTTTCTACTTTCAAACTAAAATTTTCGTTTTTCACAATTGTTTTTATCTGTGTGTGTGTGCTGTGTACTATGTGCTATGTGCAAAGTACGGCGTGTTCATTTTTACATTGTTTCTACTTTCAAACTAAAATTTTCGTTTTTCACAATTGTTTTTATCTGTGTGTGTGTGCTGTGTACTATGTGCTATGTGCAAAGTACGGCGTGTTCATTTTTACATTGTTTCTACTTTCAAACTAAAATTTTCGTTTTTCACAATTGTTTTTATCTGTGTGTGTGTGTGTGTGTGTGCTGTGTACTATGTGCTATGTGCAAAGTACGGCGTTTTCATTTTTACATTGTTTCTACTTTCAAACTAAAATTTTCGTTTTTCACAATTGTTTTTATCTGTGTGTGTGTGTGTGTGTGCTGTGTACTATGTGCTATGTGCAAAGTACGGCGTGTTCATTTTTACATTGTTTCTACTTTCAAACTAAAATTTTCGTTTTTCACAATTGTTTTTATCTGTGTGTGTGTGTGTGTGTGCTGTGTACTATGTGCTATGTGCAAAGTACGGCGTGTTCATTTTTACATTGTTTCTACTTTCAAACTAAAATTTTCGTTTTTCACAATTGTTTTTATCTGTGTGTGTGTGTGTGTGTGCTGTGTACTATGTGCTATGTGCAAAGTACGGCGTGTTCATTTTTACATTGTTTCTACTTTCAAACTAAAATTTTCGTTTTTCACAATTGTTTTTATCTGTGTGTGTGTGTGTGTGTGCTGTGTACTATGTGCTATGTGCAAAGTACGGCGTGTTCATTTTTACATTGTTTCTACTTTCAAACTAAAATTTTCGTTTTTCACAATTGTTTTTATCTGTGTGTGTGTGTGTGTGCTGTGTACTATGTGCTATGTGCAAAGTACGGCGTGTTCATTTTTACATTGTTTCTACTTTCAAACTAAAATTTTCGTTTTTCACAATTGTTTTTATCTGTGTGTGTGTGTGTGTGCTGTGTACTATGTGCTATGTGCAAAGTACGGCGTGTTTATTTTACTTTACCGATTATAGACTGTAGTAGGTACTCATTCGATTTTTTTCAAATTTTACATTTTGGAATATCTATGTAATACTCACTTAGACTCCATTAGATTTTGAAGGATATCTGAGTAGTGCTTCTCAATTTTTTTAACTGTCAAATATTTAAAAGTGACCCCAAGCTCAGGAAATTTAAAATTTAAAAATTTTATTTTCAAATTGGTAAAAAAAGCACATCACTTTCATAAAATGGTATTGAAGTATTATCATGTTTTCATAATAAAATATTCAAATAAAAAAACTGTTGAACAAACTCATTTCATAAAAATGTTGAAAATTTTCTATACGAAATTTGAATACTTTGTGGAGTGACTTAGTAGTGAAGAGTAATGCGTGGCCACAACCCACTCGTTTTATGCGTTATATGCTGTCATTGAAAATAATAGGTATGTCATAAAGATACACTTTTTATTTTGAACTTATATATAATGATACCTAATGAGATATACAAGTACACAAAATAGTTTTCAGTATGTGACCAATATATTTCGTTACCAGTTTGATAGACGAGTTCAGACAATTTATACTATCAGCGAGATTTTCTGATTTTAAATTACCAGTTTTCTTTATTAATTACACTTTCAGCCAAGTTATTAATATAAATATTAAGGGTCATCAGAGTGATAATGATTATCAGCATTCAATAAATTTAGTAAATTCCAAATAAAAATAAGATGGTTAAATAAATAATGACTTGATGAATGTGTCATCCTTTTACCAAACAAGAGCAAGACAACACTATTTTACTCTTTTTTAAAGAGCTTAACAAGAGTAAAAACATGCAGTGTAAGATCAAACAGAGATAGAGAAATTGAAACGTTAGATTATTTACATATATTTATATTAAAAATCACATTTTAAAATATTTCGCAAAATACAAACATTAACAGTTGGTAATTAAGAAAAATACACGATTAGAAAGTGATAAACTAAGAAAGAGAATTTTTCACGGTAGAAGTCGGAAAACTACGGTGAGATGTCGAGCGTTGCATCGCTTTTTATACCCTCTGGTTGGTGGTTGGATGAGTCAGTGCCGATTCAATGTCCACTCCGGTTCTAGAACGTTCCTCCATAGAAGAGTACCTCTTAAAAAGTTTAAACTTTAAAGTCCTAGAACGATTTAAACGTAAACAAGTTTACCTTTATGGTATAAACCTATATGTTTATACCATAAAGGTCTCAAAATGCATAACAATTTACAACCAAAAATAAAAGAAACCACAAGTCAAGTCACCATTCGTAGGCTAGCAGGTGCTGAATACATAATTAAAAACTTTTAATGTTCTCCATAGTTTTACATAGTTTACAACATAATTACATACTCTTACTGTAATTCTTTGTCTTATTTATATTTTTTTTGTTTAAGTTAGATATATTATTTTTCATATATATCTATACATCTAAATAAAAATGTTACTTAAAATTACAGGGAATATTTAAATTTCGTAATGAATATCACAAAAATTTCGATGTATATATTTTTTGCTTATGAAAATATCAAATTTAAAAAACTTGTAAGTTTATCGGCCCATTTCAGATCTAGCTTTTTCTTAAAAATGACATTTTGTATAGCATTATACATAATATAAAGGTTATAATAGATCACTTAATAAATATAACAATGCAGTTGTGCAGTTATCTGTTATCCAAATGTTGAACTCTTATTAATCATCTAAAATATCAAATACATTTAAACACGTATAGTATGAATATCACAACGATACGAATGTGTAAATAGTAATTTCTCAAGTCTGGTTTTGATGTGAATGTCAATGTAAGTTAGACAATTGTATATCGTTCAACCGTAGTATTTGGGTTTAATACCTAACAAAGAATAATTTATATCATTGACAAACTTTTTAAGATCTCAATAGAGACGAAGTTGGGATATTATAGAAGTACCAGGAACTTAAGGCACCTACAGGGCCACCATTTCATCGGTTGGTTTACGTGATCACTCTATGCGCTTGCGCACCGATCACCAATTATGGCCTTTTATTGAGTTCCCTTATCAATGTAATTTATGAAATTTCCATATATATGAATAATGTGTAACAATTCACCTGAAAATAAGTCATTTTTACCTACTATTGTCATCTATGAAGTAAAGAAGAAACTTTTTTTAACAAGATATAAGAATTGTAGCTTTCATTATTTACAAAAAAACCAATTCTCTCAATAGATGGCGTTAAAACAAAATAAATAAAAAAATAATAAGATTGTTGTTCATAATTTCACCCATAGGTGGCTGTAGTAAAAATTCCTTATTTCAAGCGAAAAGAATTTCAGTATTACAATATATAGAACTTTCAAAATTGAATTGATAGGGATCTCATTATAAATGCATAATTGGTGAACGTTGCGCAAGCGCATAAAGTGATCACGTAAACCAGCCGATGACAGGTCGTAAGCCCTGTAGGTGCCTTGATTTCCCGGTTCTCCTACAGTAAATATTCCAACTTCGTCTCTATTGAGATAATTAAAAATCTGTTAAAAAATATCTTTGACTCCCGACAGGGAAAAAAATCCCAATGTTTGCGCATATGCAATAATAAAAATATTCGATTAAAGAAGAAACCTTTATATAACGCCATCTGTTGATAAATTGGTTTACTTGTAAAAAATGAAAGCAACAGTCCTTATAAATGAGGTGACGGTGTCTTGCACAGATGTCACCCCTGAACTGCGCCAGAAATATTATTTCATTTTTGGCTTGTTTACCTACATACTTACTAATGTGTATGTAAATCGAATATTTTTTTAATTGCATATTCCCAAACGTTGGACTCTTTTTTTACCTAGTGGACCTGGGCAGACGTTGTTCTGCCGCAGACCACCTTCTATGTAGACCGCATTTTAAAAAGACCTAGTTATACTTCATGAGCTACTCTTCTAATTAAGCGTTCTGTGATGGGGTCCATTACAGTTCCCATATGCAGAGCTGGTGGTGGTGGTATGAGTTGTGGAAGTATTTAATCTATTTTTTTTCGTACATTTGATTGTGGCACAGATGAGTTAAACATATGCCCATAGATTTGTTCACACAGCCATCTATTGAAAGCATACACAACTTGAATAACGACTCTTATCCAAAATAAAAATTGGGAGGAGTAGAGAAGTCAAAATTTGATGTTATTTATTTTTGTATGAGTAATCTTCCTTGAATAAATTAAATATTTTCTTTTAGATTTCGATAACAACGCCATCTGTCGGGTTCAAAACAAGTATACATATCTTTCAAGTTGGAGTTAACCAAACGCATATACAAAATTTCATTGAAATCGGTTGAACGGTTTCGGAGATTAGCGTTTACGAACATCGTGACACGAGATTATGTGATGATATTCAAGACTATCAAAACGAGTCTTTCTGACGTTCAATCTTTAGAATGTAAGCGTTTATTGATTTGTCTTTTGTTGTACTGATTTTCACACATTTTTTATACAGACATTATCAACAATGGGTATGATATTATAGACAAGTATTTGAACAATGAATGACTTTCTCCGTGTATGAGGTGTAACTATAATTGATAGGAAGGAACAACTGCGTTTATTGATTTGTCTTTTGTTGTACTGATTTTCACACATTTTTTATACAGACATTATCAACAATGGGTATGATATTATAGACAAGTATTTGAACAATGAATGACTTTCTCCGTGTATGAGGTGTAACTATAATTGATAGGAAGGAACAACTGCGTTTATTGATTTGTCTTTTGTTGTACTGATTTTCACACATTTTTTATACAGACATTATCAACAATGGGTATGATATTATAGACAAGTATTTGAACAATGAATGACTTTCTCCGTGTATGAGGTGTAACTATAATTGATAGGAAGGAACAACTGCGTTTATTGATTTGTCTTTTGTTGTACTGATTTTCAGACATTATCAACAATGGGTATGATATTATAGACAAGTATTTGAACAATGAATGACTTTCTCCGTGTATGAGGTGTAACTATAATTGATAGGAAGGAACAACTGCGTTTATTGATTTGTCTTTTGTTGTACTGATTTTCACACATTTTTTATACAGACATTATCAACAATGGGTATGATATTATAGACAAGTATTTGAACAATGAATGACTTTCTCCGTGTATGAGGTGTAACTATAATTGATAGGAAGGAACAACTGCGTTTATTGATTTGTCTTTTGTTGTACTGATTTTCACACATTTTTTATACAGACATTATCAACAATGGGTATGATATTATAGACAAGTATTTGAACAATGAATGACTTTCTCCGTGTATGAGGTGTAACTATAATTGATAGGAAGGAACAACTGCGTTTATTGATTTGTCTTTTGTTGTACTGATTTTCACACATTTTTTATACAGACATTATCAACAATGGGTATGATATTATAGACAAGTATTTGAACAATGAATGACTTTCTCCGTGTATGAGGTGTAACTATAATTGATAGGAAGGAACAACTGCGTTTATTGATTTGTCTTTTGTTGTACTGATTTTCACACATTTTTTATACAGACATTATCAACAATGGGTATGATATTATAGACAAGTATTTGAACAATGAATGACTTTCTCCGTGTATGAGGTGTAACTATAATTGATAGGAAGGAACAACTGCGTTTATTGATTTGTCTTTTGTTGTACTGATTTTCAGACATTATCAACAATGGGTATGATATTATAGACAAGTATTTGAACAATGAATGACTTTCTCCGTGTATGAGGTGTAACTATAATTGATAGGAAGGAACAACTGCGTTTATTGATTTGTCTTTTGTTGTACTGATTTTCACACATTTTTTATACAGACATTATCAACAATGGGTATGATATTATAGACAAGTATTTGAACAATGAATGACTTTCTCCGTGTATGAGGTGTAACTATAATTGATAGGAAGGAACAACTGCGTTTATTGATTTGTCTTTTGTTGTACTGATTTTCACACATTTTTTATACAGACATTATCAACAATGGGTATGATATTATAAACAAGTATTTGAACAATGAATGACTTTCTCCGTGTATGAGGTGTAACTATAATTGTAGGAAGGAACAACTGCGTTTATTGATTTGTCTTTTGTTGTACTGATTTTCACACATTTTTTATACAGACATTATCAACAATGGGTATGATATTATAGACAAGTATTTGAACAATGAATGACTTTCTCCGTGTATGAGGTGTAACTATAATTGATAGGAAGGAACAACTGCGTTTATTGATTTGTCTTTTGTTGTACTGATTTTCACACATTTTTTATACAGACATTATCAACAATGGGTATGATATTATAGACAAGTATTTGAACAATGAATGACTTTCTCCGTGTATGAGGTGTAACTATAATTGATAGGAAGGAACAACTGCGTTTATTGATTTGTCTTTTGTTGTACTGATTTTCACACATTTTTTATACAGACATTATCAACAATGGGTATGATATTATAGACAAGTATTTGAACAATGAATGACTTTCTCCGTGTATGAGGTGTAACTATAATTGATAGGAAGGAACAACTGCGTTTATTGATTTGTCTTTTGTTGTACTGATTTTCACACATTTTTTATACAGACAATATCAACAATGGGTATGATATTATAGACAAGTATTTGAACAATGAATGACTTTCTCCGTGTATGAGGTGTAACTATAATTGATAGGAAGGAACAACTGCGTTTATTGATTTGTCTTTTGTTGTACTGATTTTCACACATTTTTTATACAGACATTATCAACAATGGGTATGATATTATAGACAAGTATTTGAACAATGAATGACTTTCTCCGTGTATGAGGTGTAACTATAATTGATAGGAAGGAACAACTGCGTTTATTGATTTGTCTTTTGTTGTACTGATTTTCACACATTTTTTATACAGACATTATCAACAATGGGTATGATATTATAGACAAGTATTTGAACAATGAATGACTTTCTCCGTGTATGAGGTGTAACTATAATTGATAGGAAGGAACAACTGCGTTTATTGATTTGTCTTTTGTTGTACTGATTTTCAGACATTATCAACAATGGGTATGATATTATAGACAAGTATTTGAACAATGAATGACTTTCTCCGTGTATGAGGTGTAACTATAATTGATAGGAAGGAACAACTGCGTTTATTGATTTGTCTTTTGTTGTACTGATTTTCACACATTTTTTATACAGACATTATCAACAATGGGTATGATATTATAGACAAGTATTTGAACAATGAATGACTTTCTCCGTGTATGAGGTGTAACTATAATTGATAGGAAGGAACAACTGCGTTTATTGATTTGTCTTTTGTTGTACTGATTTTCACACATTTTTTATACAGACATTATCAACAATGGGTATGATATTATAGACAAGTATTTGAACAATGAATGACTTTCTCCGTGTATGAGGTGTAACTATAATTGATAGGAAGGAACAACTGCGTTTATTGATTTGTCTTTTGTTGTACTGATTTTCAGACATTATCAACAATGGGTATGATATTATAGACAAGTATTTGAACAATGAATGACTTTCTCCGTGTATGAGGTGTAACTATAATTGATAGGAAGGAACAACTGCGTTTATTGATTTGTCTTTTGTTGTACTGATTTTCACACATTTTTTATACAGACATTATCAACAATGGGTATGATATTATAGACAAGTATTTGAACAATGAATGACTTTCTCCGTGTATGAGGTGTAACTATAATTGATAGGAAGGAACAACTGCGTTTATTGATTTGTCTTTTGTTGTACTGATTTTCACACATTTTTTATACAGACATTATCAACAATGGGTATGATATTATAGACAAGTATTTGAACAATGAATGACTTTCTCCGTGTATGAGGTGTAACTATAATTGATAGGAAGGAACAACTGCGTTTATTGATTCATCTGCAAATTAAGCTATCAGTCCGGAAGATAATCTCAGTTGTTAATTTAATCTTGTGTATGTAGTTTCATTTTATTTCAAGTAGGTAGCTTTGTAAATCATCTAAGACATGTTTTTACTTAGGTTCAATTAATTTTTAATGTCGCTTCCTTTAAGAAGTCAATTTTATTTTATTTTATTTTATTTATTTTTATAAATAAAATGTTTGATTAATTTGCCGTAAGAGTTCTTCTTTTATGTTTCCTTTATATCTTTTCTGTTTTAATTTGGAATGTTCATTTCGTTGCGGGTGTGCATAACCTTATAAAAGGGAGCACGACACATGCGTGTATACCCCACATAGCAGTATCGTCTCACCTAAAAAGACACTATGTACATTCTGAATGGGTGGTGAACCTCATTGCTGAACAATGCGAGATGTTATTATTAGTTGTAGTTTGTATTTACGATTACCCGGCTCTTACAATAATAGAAAAGAGTGGAAAAACTATTCTAAGCCGGTGCCACACAGCTAAAATGTAAAACGTTAATAAATGCTTGAATATGTTATTAAATCGAGCTGCTTTGTTTGCAAGTCGAATATATTTTTAATTACATATACGCAAACATTGGATTTTTCCTGGTTCTTCTATAATATCCCAACTTCTTCTCTATTGAGATGTTATTGTCAGTAAAATTATGCTTTGTTTGCCTTTTTTGATTATTTTGCTTCTAAATTATATACTAAATATTATACATTTTATATTTTGAACTCTCTTCTCAGCCTAATCTCGTTCACTCCTGGACAAAGACCTCCTCCATATCCTTTCAAGCGACTCTATCTTGTGCTCTTAGCATCTTATTGACACCGACACGACGGCTGATGTCATCCCTCCATCTCATTGGCGGTCTCCCAACACCTCTGGTTGTCATTTTCGGTCTTATTCTTGACCATCTGTCTTCGGTGTACCTACCTACGTGACCTGCCAATCTCCATTTCAGGGTTAAAATGCGGTAAAAGACATCAACCATTTTGGTTCTTTGCCCGATGACGTCGTTTCGCATTCTTTCTCTCAGACTTAATCCCAGCATGGCTCTTTCTACGGCTCTTTGGATGACCCATGGTTTTTCGGCACTTTTTTGGGTCATTGTCACAGTCCACAAGCCATAAGTCGTTACTGGCAGTACACAGGTCTCATATACCTTCCGTTTCAGGTTGATGGAAATTCGACGTTTTTTGAGAATTTGGATTAACCAATTTTTGAGAATGTGGGTTAACCCATATTTGGAACTATTCAATATATTATATCTTTAATTCATTTACGAATGTTCAATCATTATTTTTTTATGAAAAGAGACATTAGGTAGGTAGGAATCAGATCTACATTGAAAAAATAATCAAATACAAAAAAACGAAGGAAAAAGTGAAGATTATTAACCTTTGGTATCTGGTAAAGTAAATACATTGTAATATAATGCAAGTTTTAATATTTGTATACTTGTTGGTTTTTTTTTTAATAGGCTTCCAAGCTGTAAATGTAAAATAAATAAATAAATAAATAAAATTTATAGGTATATACGTCATATTAAACCTACATGACCCTTAAACATTTACTAGGTACTTCGTTCAACGTTGTTTATAACAACGCAAACATACTATCGACAAATTAGTCCTTCATTAGAGACAAATCATCTCCAGATTATCTTTATTATCTCATCAATACCTTTAAACTCAATTATTTATAATTTTAGGTGATTTATACTCGTATTTAATTATAGTTTTTATAGACATAACGCATGCTATGCGTTTAATTGTGGTACTCAAGTGCGTTTTAATTTCAAGGCTATTTTAGTATCTGGTCTCATGCAGATAACCAGAGTTCAATAAACTTACTGTCATGAAACGTTGAGACAAAAGAATTGTTCAAATTATAGGTACATAGTAGGTACCATCTTTGTTGTTTCAAACGAAGGTTAATTTTTTGTTGATAGTAGGTGCCAATTCTCATAATTAGAAAATACAAATACACGAATGCAGATAATATTTTTTTTAAATTCTCTTACGTTCTCCCTACGTAGGCGTTAGAATACAATGTGTCACTGGGGAGTAAACTTTGGTGCTTGATAAAGCGTCGCGTCGGTGTAGAGCGCCTAGAGCGTTGGATAAGAAAACAGTTCACTCTTAGGACAAGCATTTGCTTCGTGGCTCAAATTTTAGGTATCTGACTCACGATCCAAAGGTCACGGGTTCAATCCCAGCGGAGAACCCAGTTTATAATTTTGTTTTCAACATAGATCTCGATTAATATCGTTATTCTCCAGAATGTTATCGTTATTCTCCGCTTTCAAAAGAAATCTGAGGAATCATTTCCTTACGCATAACACCTAAATTTGTCTCCTTTCCTTGTCCCCCCCCCTCTACTGTCACCTCCGTTTCTTAATTGTTTTTGCTTTTATGTTTTTTTTTCATTTTATTTGTTTTATTCTCTTTATAGCTTTTGCTTGTATTATATAAAAAATTTGGTACATACCATAAATGTTATAGTTTTTCACCAAATGAATATGGTTGGTTGGAAGATATTGCCATTTGGCAATAATCCAGCCATTGTGCACTGGTGCTCAGAAATTTTAAAATAAATAAATGTGGCAATTTGATAAGACTTGGAGTTAGCTTTCTTCGTCCTTAATTATAAGTCTTCTGTCCCGTACAATGTCACTTGGGCCATGTCTATGCAGATGGTTGTTTACGGAATATAATATAAGGGTGTAAATGTTCTTCTTTATTATTTGTTAAAAATCATTAAAAGTTCGTAAACTATAATTCCAAAGGTTTCTGCCAGTCAATATTTTGGAAACACGTTACAAATAACATGTTTTCTAACCGAGCGTTAAGATCTTTTATATTGAAAGTCTTTTTTCAAAAGATCACAAATCTTTGTTTTATCTTTTGGTCTCAAAATTTATCCATAAAATAAGTCAAATAATTCCAAATGGTTTTTCACAAGTACATTTTATTTTTATGCATTGATATATTTTGTATTATATTAAGAAAGACTTTTGATAGTATGAAATGTGTATATCCGTTTAAATCAATTGATAAAATGTACAACAAATATGACACAATTTTACCAAATCAATGAATCTAATCGGATTATATTTTAAATTCAATTAGCTGAGCTGTAGTTATGAATATATTTTTTTTAAGTTCATTCTTGAGTGATATCTAATATCGATTTATTTTTTTAAATCTTTTCACGAAATTAAATCGAAAGTTCACATAAAAAATAAATAATATCATTTTTAAAGCAATTTCATATATTTTTTAACTTCTAAATCACAAAGAGAAATTTTATAGCAAAATCTTGTCTTGTATCCAATAATTTTAAGCTCTTAAGTGGTTTAATCTGTTTCACCAATAAAAGATATTGAATGTCGACAATTTATAACTATAAAACTAATACCAAATGATTATAATATTTAATGAATTATTGTAAACTATTATATATTATATTTGTGCACAGCGGGTTCCGTTAAAATATTCAAATTAATTGTTAAAAAAATATTGAATCTCAATATCTCCATTTCATATAAAATACTCAAAGATAAGTATTTTGGTATAAACCAACGGATTTTGTAATGCGACAGTCGTATGTCATTGCTTCATAGCGCAATCCTTTGCATCCCTATAGGATGAGTTTTCTATGAAAGTATAAATAATAAATAGCTCATCAAAAATACATTATTTAGTCATTTTTTGTCTCTTCATGTCATATCTTTTCATTTCAGCTAACCACGTGTCGCCAATTACAATTAAATAACTTAGATTATTAAATAAATAGCAAGAAAAAAAATCATTTTTTGTCTAATATATAATTGAATACGTTTTGTAACAGAAGGAACATTCTCAGACACGAATAGCCAAATATGGGAAACGCTATACTTTTGGAATACCTACAGTGCAATCAATACAGTACCTTGTTATACTCGTTCACGGTAGATGTGCGTATTTTCGTTGTAATTGTTTTTTGAAACGAGTACCATGACCGCATATCAAAATTGCATGCGACGATCGCACAAACCAAACTACAACTTAAATATATTTTTTTTTTATTAATTTATAAGTAAATTATGGAAAATTAAACAATCTAATTCAGATGGTACCCGTTAAAAAAACAAACTAAAAGCCAATTGTTCATGCAATAATTTTTCTAAAATGGACAATATTTACTGTCGACGTATGTTTTGTAATGTGAATATAAATAACGGTAAAGCGAAAAAAATGAATTAGCTCCATAACATACCGCATCTATTCTTAATATATCTATCATTCTTAAGTATCTTTTTTGTAAAAAAAATGTATTATTAAATTTTGATGTGATAAAGTGTATATTGTTACAAAAAAAAACATTTATCCTTATATATCTGAAACTTAAGATCTGAATTCGATGATATTCCAGAAGCAGATATCTAGAGGGCTCTATGAGGTAATTTTTTTACTGTGTATTTTTTTCACTTATAGTTCTGATCGGGTGGTGGTAGGTAGTCGTAACAAAAATAAGGACAACTTAAATGCATAGTATTTTTTAATTAGTTGAGGCCTTAAATTTCCAGTAGCAAGACTGTTTTACAACGCTACCTTTCTGAGTATTATGTGTTATGCCGCTCCTTGTTGGGCTCATCGTTGTGAAACCCAATACATTAGACGTCTGCTGCTTTCTGGACAGCGCTTCGCTCTAATAGCTTTAGCAAAGGCTTACAGAACCTGCGCTACCGACACACTTTCTATTCTCACAGGTATGGCTCCCCTTGATCTGGAAACACAGCGACAAGCTTCAATTCACAACCTGTATAGAGGCCGAAGCTCAATTTTGGGTGGTGTTTCTCTCCCACCTGTAAATTTACCCACAGTTCGTGGAGAGATCGAGAACTTGGCCCGGAGTTCTCTTTTAGATGCTTGGCAACGTCGCTGGTCCTCTTCTTCCGTGGGCAGACTGACATTTTTATTTCTTCCCGATGTGAGGACTCGAATTTATTTCCTCGTGGATTGTTCCCGATTATTGGACCACGCAATTCCTTACTGGACATGGCAGTTTCAAAAGCTATCTCTTTCGTTTTCACTTATCCGATTCGTCCTCATTTCAGCTTTGTGATAACCCTGAACAGACTTCTGAGCATATCCTATGGGAATGCACTAACTTCTCCGTGTCAACTTTCCGACGACTCTACAACTCTACGACGATGTCCGAGGGAATTTCTTTGGACCCATTGGACATGCGGACCTTGTAGCCACGAAGAGCAATTTTAGGGCTTTCAAGACTTTCTGTCTTAAATTCGGTGCACTATTATCTTCACTATCACTGAGCAGTGAGCCAGTTGTTTCAACATGATTAGCTCTCTTTGGCACATTAAGTGCAGTGTCTGCAAGGTTTTAGAGTTCTCCGGACTCTTCATATGTTCTTTATGTGTTCTTTCAGAGTTTTGCAAGGGGCCGTTATTACTCCCCATAAGCAGAACGGGTGGTGGTGGGGGAAGAACAGTATTTTTTAATTTATTCTTTATCACACCATTTACATATGCATCGTTAAAAATAGATGACTGCTGCTACCTATGTAGGTATACCTGTTCTATGTCTAGCAGTGTATACATTCTTATAATATTTCACAGGAAAGAAAGAGGCATATAGGTTGCATTTTTACAAGTAACTAAACTGTATAAATAAAACGCCTTTTTAATATGTATCTTTATATATAAAAATGGATGTACGTATATTTGTATGTGTCCGATGAACTCCCAAACCAACCATCCGATTGCGATGAAACTTTGGTAATTTGTTCAGCTCATTTCGGAAAAGCTTTATGCATTATAATTTATTCATCTATAAATTCGATATCTCACAAAAAAAATTGAAAAAAAAGTTGGTATTGAATTGATACTTAGTGGGTTTGTTCAGCAAAATTCCTATATACCCATACATAAAATGGTATATTATATAAAACTGGAATAATGCTAAAGGTTCAAGTACCTATATTTGTTTGAATAATTAAATAAAATTTAAATGAATGAATGAATAGGGATGAAAGGGAAAAAAATACGGAATTATTATAAATTAGCGAATCTAGATAAGATTGTTAAGTGATAAAAAGGAATCATACCTAACAACCATTTTTATATATTTGGAGGTAAATAATTAAACAGGCAGGAAAACGTCTGCCGGGTTTTACTAGTTTCATATAAATTAAAAAGGTGATTAGAGTCATCTTGCAATTTTTATGTATTTATTGTACAAATCAGACTATTGAAAAAGGAGATAATCATTAAAGATCAAGTTATCAGAGCTTGGATGTGACAGTTGCTTTATAAATTGAATGAAAAATGGTTGCAGAAAAAAATTTATCAACACCGTTAGATACGTGAAACCAGGGATGTTTTCGTAGAGTAAGTTTTTTGAATCGATGTATAGTAAGATCATATTTCCTTGCTCATATATTCACATTTGTCAGACCAACGATTCAACGAACAACGTCTCATATTAGTAACAAGGAAATCGACACTGGGACTCAGACATAATATATAAATATAATTGTTATTGTTGCTATTTGTCTTATTAACCGAAGATAATACAAAACCAATTATGCAGATACGTTTCTCGAACAATAAATGTATGTAAAATGTGATGTTGGAATGATCATCCATTCTATTGTTAGTTTCATGCGGTTTCAAACATTATGACCTCATCAGAATCATGTTCTCATCAAATATTCACAAGACTATATTCCATTAAATACATACATTATTATTATTCTAATACTTGAAGACTTAGGGCTAAATTATGAAATGAAATTATATCGTAGTGAAATGTATTTTACATAATATGTACTTGTCTTGATATGTAGGTTCTTTGAAAGCTAGTAGGTACATAGATTAAAACATGCTGTTTAAATACATATGTTTTCATGGATTAAAACATCTTGAACACTGATATTGCAGAATCTCAGATTTTTATAAATTTTTTTGTAAAAATAAGAAAAGCAAATAAGAAAATTTGTAAATTTTCTTATTTGCTCCACAAAGATTTGTTTCAAATGGCATTTTAAAGCATCATCAGCTAAAAGATGGTCCCGTCAAAGAAAATATGTAAATTTTAATGGAATAATCGGAAATTCATCTTAATGAAACCCTTAGTTTAAAAAAAAAATAAAACTATGTGCGTTTAGATGGGTCGATGGCAGAGCGGTTAGCGCGCTGGGTTAGTAATCCAGTGGTCGCGAGTTCGAATCCTGCCTCGGCCTATTTCGTTCACCTATAGCACAAGCATTTATGCTTATTTTAGGGAACGTAAGAAGATGTATGTGTACTTGTTTAAGAAGAACATATTCATAAAAAAAAAGTATTTATACATACCATCACGGCAAATCTCACAATGTAGGAAAACCAGCGACAAGTGTGCGGTTGTGCATAAATTTATGAAATAAAGCATGATATATGCGTGTATCCCCACACACCTGTTTCGTCTCACATAAAAGGCACTAAATTCAGAAGTTGTGGTGAATCGCATTGCTGAATTATGTGAGATTTTATTTTGCGTTTTTCTGTGTTTTCGATTACCCGGTTCTAAGGGGACACCCGAAAACGATGATACATTATTGATTGGAAGCACTATTCTAAATTCTAAGCCGGTGACTCACAGCAAAAAGTATAACTAGATGGGTCGATGACAGAGCGGTTAGCGCGCTGGGCTAGTAATCCAGTGATCGCGAGTTCGAATCCTGCCTCGACCGATTTCGTTCACCTATAGCACAAGCATTTTTTTATTTTTTTTTTATTTTTAATATATTTTATAATTTATTTTTAATATACTTACTATAACACATAAATCCTCTCACACTCACATACATACACACTCACTCACACAAACACACAATCACACGCCATATTATACTAATTTTCAAAATATCTTTTATACTGGATAAATATCTTTATACTACTAAATTTATATTGGATTTTATTTTTTATTTTGTAAACTACCCATTGCTGGAGATAGGTCACCCGCACATTAATGTTGAAATTTAATGAATCATCGCACGGTCGTAAATGCAGTGCCGTTGTAGGTACCCACTTACAATACATTGATTTTTATGTGACCCCTTCAGTGAAGATGTGGCTATATTTTCATTATTTTGTATTCATGCAGTTATATATATATATATATATATATATATATATATATATATATATATTTTTTTTTTCTCTTATGTTACTTTATATTTTCATATTTACATGTTTTCTATGAATGCGTGTACGTGTTCTATGTGAAGTACTAATATATAATAGTCTGTAATTGGCTCAATTTATATGTAATTGTTTTATATAAAAAAATTATACAGCTGTTGACTATTTATAAAAATAAATAAATAAATAAATAAATAATACAAATCAACATATAAATTCACTAGTAATAAATATTCTTACATATTTTTCCCTGCAGTACCTCATCAAAAAGATTACAATCTTGTGCTTGATGAGGGAAGCACTTATAACAAAATAAAAAATATCAATACAAAGCAAAGTCAACATAAATGTAAAAGTAATTAAATCAAATCATACATGGACAAAAAAAATCAAATAAACATCATAAAAAGGTTGAAAATATATTAAAAAGAAGAATACTCAAATGAGAAAACATATCAGAATACATATTCAAACCAAAAAAAAAGAAAAACATGAAAATAATTGAAAAATGAGTAATATAGAATTATAGACGATTCAAATATGTATATCAAAACACATATTCAAAAATAAAAAAAAGAAAATACTGGAAATTGAAACAAATTATTTTAGGGAACGTAGGAAGATGTATATGTACTTGTTTAACAAGGACATATTCATTTTTGATTAAAAAAAAATATATATATATATATATATATATATAATATACCTACAACTATTCAAACAATAAAATAAATTAATTTACTCGAACATGTTTCTCTGGTATTTCTGACACTATCAGTAGATATATCTACAAAAACAATTATAACTAAAAAAGTACCTACCAGGGGCGTGCCTCGAACCTTCGGACTAGGCAAACCCTGATAGATATTGTCAATAAATGTCGAATTTTTTTTTGTATCGTTGTTCATTTGTGTGGCCATGAAAATATTTGAAAATTACATACCAAAATAATATAAATTTACAATTGTGGCCCTGTCAGGCATCGTATTTACATACAGTTCAATTTTTAATCTTGTAGTATATGTAGTTTCAATAAAACAGACAAAAAATATTAGATTAATAACAATAAAATAACTTTGTATTAACCACTTTTTATTAGAACCAAGTCTACATGTTTCAAGAACGATGTTCTCTTCCTCAGGACACTTATTGAACTAAATTTCTTGAATTTCTCAACATAATATTCATATTGTCTTGAATTTCTCAACATAATATTCATAGGCAAGCCAAAATTTTCGGCTTCTATAAGCAAATCCGCTACTGGTACCTACCTACAATACTTTGTAAATTATAACTGTATGATTCTTTCAAAATATCGGTATTATTAACTGCCCCTCTAGACAACGTGTCATTTAGTTCAAGAAAAGAAACAAGAAAAGATAAGTCAATGTATGGAAGTGACAGTTGTCACATGACTGGTAACTGTCACTTCCATACATTGAGTTATCATTTCTTTTCTTGAACTAAATGACACGTTGTCAGGATAGGTTAAGTTAAGAGAAATAAATTCTCTTGAACAAATCGACAGTTGGAAAATAAGATCAAAGCCATGCATTATTATGATCTAAATGATTTATATTATGCAATGACACATAAGTGGCCGATCAATTCAAATACACAGAATATGATTCAAGTAAATTTGTAAATAAAATAAAAGATATACCTATTTCAAAATAAAAATTACGATTCATGATATTGTCTAACTTACACATTTATAATTTACATTGATATATAGTCAACAGGGATTGAAATAAAATAAGTTTATTATTATCTTGGCATAGAAAACAAGGTTAAAAATAATCAATTAGTTTATGGAATTTGTTAAATTGGCACAATTTAATTGTCTTAGTTGCATTGAATATCAATATTATAGATTTGTCTTCCTCGGGGCATTCAATTGACACAATATAAATATTTATATAAAACTAGTGATCCCCCGGCAAACTTCGTATTGCCTGTATAATTAAAAATGGTCCTTCATTACCACCCGTCGCTTCAGACCCTTCAGTACCTCGCGTCCCTTCAGTTACTCCCGTCCCTTCAGTTACTCCCGTCCCTTCAGTTACTCCCGTCCCTTCAGTTACTCCCGTCCCTTCAGTTACTCCCCTTCTGTTACTCCCGTCCCTTCTGTTACTCCCGTCCCTTCAGTTACTCCCGTCCCTTCAGTTACTCCCGTCCCTTCAGTTACTCCCGTCCCTTCAGTTACTCCCGTCCCTTCAGTTACTCCCGTCCCTTCAGTTACTCCCGTCCCTTCAGTACCTCCCATCCCTTCAGACCCTTTAGTATCTCCCTTCCCTTCATTACCTCCCGTCCCTTCAGTAGGTCCCGGTCATACGCTCGACAATTCACCAAAGTTTCATTGCGATCGGATGAACGGTTCTCAGGATAGTCCACCTTCATAGGTAAAATGACCTATTACCCGATGAAGAAGAAGAAGAAGTTAAAATTTTTTGATCCAGAAACCATCCCGGCATACTCTCGACAACTCACCAAAGTTTCATCGCAATCGGATGAACGGTTTAGGAGCGCATTCAACACATACATGACACATACATAGATACAAACATTCAAATTTATAAAATAGATATGTCAACTAAATTAATATCCATATAAATTCAAAATGTCCTCAATTTATTTCAATGCTATGTATAATTTCAAGACTTATATTCTGTCATAACATATTTATAAGGAATTTAAATGACTGCGTATACGATTTATTTCCTGAAAAACTAAATAAATCAGCATGTTTTGAAAGATGTATTGTTTGATTTATCAATCAAATTTTGTCAGATATATTTTAATGTTTTGTGGTTGTAGCTAATTAATAATCCATACATGTGTTTGTGAGAAACAAAATTCCCACAAATTAAAATCATCCACATTATCCAACTGTCGATTTGTTCAAGATAATTTATTTCTTTTAACATGTCAACAAAGTATCAAGCCAAGGTACGTGAGATTTGTATGCCAGTTCTATATTTTTACAGTTTTTTTTAACTTTGAAGTCAAACAACACTAACTTAGAGGCTTCGCAGCATATATGTTTCGTACATGGACTTACTCGGAATCCGGAGTAGAACCTTTAGTATATCTGTGTGTGTGTATCCGTCAACGTCGTAGCATTCATTTACTTTCTCGACTGTATAATTTAATTAACAACACTAATTCACCACAATATCTCAAGAATAAGGTTGTTTTCTTGTCAAATCACGGTCTGCCTCTTCGATCTGATGAACGTACCACACTAGCTATTCCCATTCATTCTACTGAATTTCTCAGTTCCTCTTTTGAAGTACAATCAGCAAGACTATAGAACACCTTAAGTTATGATACTACAACGTCTCAGAAAATAAAGCTGTTTTACCTGTCTAATAATTCTTAACTGACACCCCATATCCATCCTCCCTCCCCTCCCTCAACCTCTATTTTCTTCCTTCCTATGTTGCTGTGAATTTACTCTTAATAATGTAACGTGTGTATTTCCGTTTGTTATAAATTTAATGAACCTACCACTATACTATATATGGCCTCACATTGCTTTGGTTGGTTGAAAGAAATTGCCTTGTGGCAATAAATCCGCCATTGTACACAGTAAGTTTAATAAATAATAAATTAATAAAATAATTCTAGCTTAATCACTTCTTCTTCAACTGCTTGATTGTGCCGATGTATGCTATTTGGATACAAATGAAGTGCATCTCAATAAACTTGAACGTCTTCAGAATATATTTATCAGATTTATATTTTGGCTGAAAAAATTTGATCATATATCATCTTACCGCAATCTTCTTTATTGGCCCAGGATACGCCAGCGGCGCAATATACACATTCTGTCACTACTGTACAATATTCTCTCGAATCCAAACCTGTCACAGTACCTCAAAAACAAATTCACTTATTTATCCAATCATGGACTTTCACTCCGATCTGCTGAACGTACAACACTATCCATCCCTATCCATAGTACAGAATTTCTCAGCTCTTCGTTCGAAGTACAATCAGTCCGGATATTGCGTCAGTATATTTGTTGTGTTTGAGAGGTAGAAAATGGAAACGGTCAATTAATTACCTACACAATATAGATTTGTTTATTCTTATTTTTATTGTACCGTAATATTAGTAGGTATGGTTAAATTGGATGATCAAACACACATGGATTTGATAAGTATACATTTAACGATATCTAAGAAAAATCTTAACAATCCTTCTTATTTCCAATTATACAAGTTTCTCAAAGCTTTGTATAAATTCGTTATTGATTATAAAAAAAGATAACTTTTGTAAAACGATTTTGTTTCAAGGATTTTGATATGAACCAAATATCAGATATACTTATTTTTAAAACAATCTGTATCGCAGCATAATCTAGAATTTAAATATAATATGAACAATTCTTGGTATAATTGTAAAATCGCAGATGATTGCTATAAAAGTTATGGTGTAAAATAATATTAAAACTTAGAGTACAACATGTATGAATTGTGGGGTACAAACATACTACAAGAAATGTACTTTATTCTTTTATACAAAATCAATAAAATAAGAATTTTATAAGTTTTAAGAACCTTCCGTTTTATTAGGATTTCTATTAATTTAGTTGTTAGAACCTTCCGGTTTATTAGGATTTCTATTTTCTTTTAGTTTTAATCAACTCCACATTAAATTTTTATTTATTCAGTCACTAGAAATTACCCATTTATTTGGATTTATATTATTTTAAGGAAAGTTTTTTTTCCTAAGTAACTGGTTTGATACACTATGATTGGACTTTTCGTGCGCTTAAATTCGATCGTAGGTGTGAATCAAAAAATATTCATACACATCTCGAATTATTCTAGTTATAATATGCTAATTTATATTATACATCAGTGCTTCTTGTGCTTGCTTCTACCACGCCTTCAATATAAAATGTGTAAATAAATTTGATCAATAGACGTTTTAATTTAGCTGATACATCCATTGTTACATTCTTGTCATGTATTACGTACACGAAGTTATTCAAACAATAATACATTGAGAAGCTGCATTGATAGATAAAAAAAATACATACTATGTTATTGCTCAAGAATAACCACTTTTTGAATCTATGAATATATTATGCAGCGTATTATAACAATACGTAAATTAAACAAATGCAGATAAACAAACGCATTATTGACTTAATAGCTAACTATGAAATTCATAAAATATCCTTGTGCTGACTTGTGCACGAAAATATGTCAATTTATTAATAAATATTTTTATGATTATTGATTATGAATCATATATTATAACAAGATCATTAGATTGTCGTGCTATTGCCTATTTCTTGACTTCATATGACTTGTATTGAGTTAATAATTATTATTTCGAGTGATTTCATGTATTTATTTATTTTATTATTTACGGCATACATTGCCCTTAACAAGCATAGTTATATAAACAATTAACAACTATAAAGTAAATAAAATAAATACCTTCATAGTAAAACGAAAAACAAAGACAATAACAAAATTGAATTTCTATTCCCTTTCTTGCCTTTAAAGCGTATACATAAGTATACAAATATTGCTCATTGCCCAACCGATGAATTCTATTCATTGGTGAGTTATGCAAATAATTAGTGTCGAACATCTTACATAAGAATGTTCCTTGTTGGAATTTGGTAATGTATCTGACTAATGAGGTAAGATGAGCTAAAGTTGTTATTGATTGTCTTATAGAGGAACATGAGATCAATATAATCCTTCTATCGGAGAGGATAATAATAATCTTGTGTATATAGGAATTTTCAGTTAATAATTCAAAAACTGTAAGCATTTGTGCTGGACAGTTTCGATAGTTGAATATTTGTTGCTTCTGTGATACCAAACATATAAAAATAGGATCGATGACAATTTACTTTGAAATTGATTTTTAGCTTCGAAGGGCCGCTCCAAAGCTGTTCAAGCTGTTCACGCTGGCACTGGAATATGCATTTAAAAGCCTGGATAGGGAATCAAGGGGAATATACATCGATGGTAAATACTTAAATCACTTACGCTTCGCTGATGATATTATAATCCTGAGTAGTGAGCCTGAGGAACTGGCTAGAATGCTCCAAGAAATGAATGAAGCATCTAAGAAGGTAGGCCTCTGTATGAATCTGGCAAAAACGAAGGTGATGGGCACAGAAGACTCTCAAATTATGGTGGACGGCAACCGAATTGAAAATGTAAAACACTATGTATATTTGGGGCACACCATACAATTGGGCAGAGAAAACCAAACTGCTGAAATCCAAAGAACAATTGGACTAAGCTGGGCAGCCTTTGGGAAAATGGGTCATATACTTAAAAACCGCAAAATACCCATAAACCTTAAGCGGAAAGTATACGATACGTGCATATCACCAGTAGCAACATATGGCTTAGAGACTGCGACACTGACCAAACGAAGCATGGAAAAAATAAGGATTACTCAAAGAGCCATGGAAAGAGCCATGTTTAACCTTGAGAGATAGAATGCGGAATGAAATAATTAGGCAACAAACAAGAATTATAGATGTCGCCAAACGTATAGCAACTCTAAAATGGCGGTGGGCAGGTCACGTGGCCAGAAGCTCAGATGACAGATGGCCAAAAAGAGTCATAACATGGAGACCAAGAGCAGCAACCAGGAGCGTGGGGAGGCCACCATTGCGATGGAGAGACGACATTGTAAGATATGCTGGTATAAACTGGATGCAGGCAGCTCAAGACAGAGCAAAGTGGAGAGAAATGGAGGAGGCCTTCGTCCAGGAGTGGACGGGAGTAGGCTAACAAGAAGAAGGGCCGATATTGGTAATTCAAATAGCTCTCTTACCTCCATATAAAGGTTCTTGCGAATTTCCTCCCCGCCATCTAACTGCAGGTATTTTCTGGCCACTTTTCGTGCTACGCATTATATTTGGCTTATTTTAAAATACTGGGAAGTAACTGTTTGGAGTTTTCATAAGCGGAGATGGGTGAAGCCCATTACGTTAGCAAATTCGAGTCTAGTTTAGATCTTTCCTAAGTCATTTTGTTCATGGTCAGCAGTCACTAGTGATGGTGTATGCAGTTGTCCTGTCTGTACTCATGTTTTATTGCTTTATTCATATCCGTGCATAGTCTCATACTCGCTTTCATATCATTTTGACATTGTTCAAGAATCCATAAACTTGGTCATGCCAGCGTTTTATTGACCTATTACTTCATTATATTTTTCTATTATCAACGTCTTACGTTTGCTTTGTGACATGTTTATGTTTCCATCGACTGGATCTTTTGAACATGAAGTAAAAGCTCCATACGATCTGCGGTGTGTAGAAATTGAGAAATATATCTGTCATTGCTGTTATGGAAATCGATAAATTACATTTTTAACCTTTAAAATGGAATTATGTTATCTAATTCGTGATTTTAAAAAATGCATCGACGCCCACTGACATTGCCCGAGAAGCAATATGCAATTAGATTAATACTGACTTCTGATCGAATTCAGAATAAATAACGAGTTTCAATTCTTAATGACAATAGCTTTTTTTGTACAGTAACAAATTGTATTCATAATTAAATAAATCTCGTTCTGCTTTGAAGGATTTGTTTTAGTATTATTTCTTTGACTTAAATATTTCTGCTACCTACACAGGATTATAACGTACCTACGTATTCCAGGAATTTTGAGACATTGTATCGCATTTAACTTGATGTTGATTTAAATCTTTAGTTATTTTTGTAAAATTGCGATTAGTTTTTTCGTCTCACCCATTTTTTTATGATAAATTTATGTGTTTAACTGCCTATATTTCCAAAGTTTTTAAAAATATCGAAAATGCCCAACATCCCAACTAGATCATTTAATTTGCTATAAAAAATATTAACATTGTAGTAGTACATCGCAAACTTTTTTTAACAATTTTGATAAAAATTGAATTTAGTGACGACATCGTTTCATACATTTTGTAAGGCAGTAAACACTACACAATATATCACTCAATATTTTGATACCTACTCAATCTTCAAACATACATCATGCTGTTTTCATATTCTGGGTAGGATAAACAGACTGACCTCCATACTATCATGTCCTGACACATATACCTTCATGTTTTATAAAGAAAACAAATTATCTTAAAATATTTATTAATTTGTGTTTGTGTTTATAGTTTGGTACTTACCTATTCTTCAATAATGCATACTATCGCCATCGGCAGTTGTATCTCATGTGTTGCATGCAATTAGTTTTAATTTTTTTTTCTTTGGGGCATCAATTTGTGAGAAAAATGACGAACAATGCGTTTTTGTGCCCACAAGTTGATTGGGTGTTGATTAATTCCAGAAAATACCCGTATAATTATGTTTGAATAAATAAATATTTAAAATTAAAATTTGAATGATTTAAAGCAATTATGATATTCAATGTAGATAATTTAGAAACGGCTGGCATTACAAGGCTGATATGAACATTTGTAAAGAATAATTGTTTGGTAGAATAATGCAGAGGTGTTTGTCACCGCCTTTCCCTGCCTTAAGGAGGAACCAACCATTTAAATCGCTGTTAACACTACTTGTCATTTTTGACCTTCCAACTTTTGTTTGGTGAAAAGTACTACCTACCTACCTTCATTAACTATGGGTATTATTTGTTGGATGTGATTGGTAAAAAAATCTACCTTTTAAACTTATTATACAGAAGATAAATACAGATATATTATAGCTGATAACAATGTTATTTTATTGGAAAAATCTTCTGTGATAGGTACCTACCTACTGAATTTTATGTACTCAATATGAACATATATTCATATCCACATAATCAATTACGCAAATAGCTATATGAAGTCAGATGCATCTTAACAGATACATAGAATAAGACTATTTTGAAGAAGAAGACGCAAAATCAAGGCATTTGTATCATCACGAAGCATTATTTGTTAGAATTTTTCACCCGATAAATTGTATAGGAAAGAATTAAATATTTATGAAGTAATTAAATGATTTGTCTTTGTGTTATATCGTTTGTGAATAAACTAAAAAAGCTTTATCTTTGTGACAAAGCTTTTTTAGACACTTTACAATGAAAATATATGTAATTGGATTAAATATTTGAATAGAGATCACGCTAGAATGGTGATCAAGTATTTCTGTAATGCGTCGATAATGTAATCGATTGAATGTTAGTATTTGACCGCAGAACTAAGGTTAACCACAATGTTCATTCATCCAAACAGATATGACCTTAGGACATTACAAAACGAAATTCGTGTTGACATATTCAATGATCAAAGTATTCAATAATTTCAGTAAATAATCGATACTCTGATACCAACAGAAATGTACGCAGTTCAGTCTTTCATCTCAACATTTCAATTAGTCATATAGGTACACTAAATTTCTTCAGATTAACTTTCTACTAGATGCTGTAATATGCTGTAATCCTTATTAAGAAAGAATAGGAAGACGTCAGATGTTATTGCTTCGCAACATTGGTGAGTGGACCGGCATCAGAGACGTCGGCGATAATAGGAAAAGTCGCAGTCACCTACCCCACTCCATTGGGAAAGTTATAGAAACAAGCGTTCTGTTCATCCCCGGAGCGGCTGCTCTCCGGACGAAACAAGAACTACTATCATGCATATTTCATACCACTACCACTAAGAGTCCAACCATAATCGTGGAGGCCCGTCAATCTCGGCGAGGGTTACCCCTCCGACAGCGCCACGGTACACTAGACTATCACAGGGAGCCTTCGCTACGCCTGTAGTACTTTCAGTTCTTCGATTTCAGCTTACCTGTCTCATCATCATGGCGGGCTACCACCGAGTGGGTCGTGCCCACCAATCATCACGGGGGGCTCCTCCACACCTTAGTACTCGTGTTGGCGAATTACAGGTACACCACCGAACAATAATTTCAGTTCATCGATTTCCATGGCTCAGTGATGCAGACTGAGTCATTGCCACGTTTGACGAGTCACCGCCGAGCGAGGCATTAAGGCGTTTGCCCTGCTCTTCCATAGGTAAGAATTGAAGGGGGCACCGACCTGTTCCCCAGAATCCTAGGGTGGGACTGCGGCCACCTCCAACTTTACTGGCTAGGCCCCTATGGCCGTAACCTAGCCCCTGAAGCCCCCTAGCGGCGGGGGATATAGATGTCTTCTTAGCAGTGATCGTCAACGTCGGAGGGACCTGATATGCCACGAAGAAGATGAAATCCTTATACATTTGGGTAGGCCGTACAATTTTTTTTTTCGATTCTAAATAGAAGTTGCTTATTTTGATACTAATAATCTAAAAAATATTCCATACTAGGTTTGGCCCTCTACCAGAGGTCAAAGTAGTCGAAATAGCTTTTTTTTCTCTATTTTCTTGCCTCAAGTTTAAAAATTTGAAAATAATTATTTATGGTCGTTGCAGCAGTTATAATAAATATTTAATTTTAAGTGAATTGGTACGTGTTGTTGTATCATGCGCCATTCCTTGATTTAAAAGGGAGTAAACGTTAATCGAATATTTTTTTTAATTGCATATACGCAATTAAAAAAAATAAATAAAAAAAATAAATGTTGGTCAATTTCGGGCGACCTGTCAGCCGTCCTGTTATAGTTAATTTTTTGGATGTTTGATGTTAATAATTAAATGTCTACCTGCAATAAAACATTTTTATTATGTTTGGAAAACTAAAGAAATTCCAAACATCCAAAATAATTTTGGTAGAGGGCCAAAAGTAATATTGAATCTGAAAATTAAAAATGCAATTACAATCAAAATATTTATGCGCAATTTTTGAGACCCTTTTCGATAAGATATGTTGAAAAATAAAATTCTTTATACATGGATGACGGAGCCAATTATACATAATATACTTTCTTGTGGCAATTATGTATTTTTCTGTTGTGATGGAAACGGACGTTTTTACAATCTAAATCGAGCCATGGTCTCTATAATATATTGTCTCCATCCGCCATTTTGCAGTTGGACATCTGGAGTAGCTGTTATGTATCCCTTCTTCTCCAGCTTTGGTCTGCCAAGTCTCCTCTTTCTGGTACAATATTCGGCTAGAAACCATTCTCTGGACATTTTCTGTTTGTGAACAATCCATAATAAGTAACGTGCCATTAATATGCAGTTGTGAATCAAAATGATTATTATGAAATCTGGTTATTGAATTTATTTTTCCGGGGAAAAAATTTTGTGGTATAATCATTCATTTATTTAGCATAAAAATGCCTTAGCTTTACAGAGAACTACACTGATATGGCCGGATAATAAAAATAATGCCTTAGCTTTACAGAGAGATACACTGATATGGCCGGATAATAAAAATGCCTTAGCTTTACCGAGACCTACACTGATATGGTCGGATAATAAAAATGCCTAAGCTTTATAGAGACCTACACTGATATGGCTGGATAATAAAAAAAATAAAATACAATACAATTATTGGTATACACCACTTGAGCACTTACAACTTTTAGCTGGTTACTAAAACTGCGTTCACTTTTTTAGATTAACTAATTAATATCATATTTTTCTTATTGAATAGTATTGAGGAATTTCATTTTATGAGATGAGTGATAAATTTCAAAAGATAGGAAACCATTGGGATTATAACCTTTGTTTTTTTTAATAATTGATTTATTATTTAAAAAATATAATTTTCTTGGTGTGCACTTATATTTCACTGGCTATTTGTTACATTGAAACGGAGGCATTGGCTGATTGGAATAAATTACTGGGTATGAGCACACGAGGATTGCATTACTGTATTGAGTACAAGGTTCAAATAAACTGTGAAAATAAACCAAAATGTCAGGATTGATGAGATGCTGTGTGATGGATGTTTATAAAAAAAATAACAAAAAAATTCAATTGAAATTACTGGTAGTAAATATGCCTAAATAATTACAATGATCCGGATTTGACTTAATTGTGAAATATTTTTACAAAAAAAATAGTGAAGAAACTATTCGATTAAAGTGAGTAGATAAAATCCCTTGTAAACTTTTATTACAAAGAATGGGGTGTTTTATTTATTCGTAAGCATAATTATTTCTGATTAAAACTATGATTAATATTATAGATTTGTCATGTTTATATTATTTAGTTGAAGTTCACGCTCACAATACCCCCTATTCAGTAACTATTTTAACTAAAATAGGAACATACTAAAATTGTAGATTTTAGATTTACGATCTTACTTCAACGTTATGAAATATAAACTTGGACTAAATGGAATAGGAACGTAGAAAAGTTACTGAATTAGACGTATTTTGAATAATTATGAAAATTATGAACGTTCCTATTCCATTTAGTACAAGTAGGTATATATTTTATAACGCTGAAATAAGACCGTAAATCTAAAATCTACAATTTTGGAACGTTCCTATTTTAGTTACAAGTTACTTAATAGGGGGTAATGAGTAAGTATAATGTAGTAAACCCAGTGACTTGACACTTTATATTCCAACAAGGCTATCTGAGTTTGGCGAAAATGTTTAGGTTTTCCTAATTTTTATACTAAAAGACTTTTTAATATTATAATATGTAAGATATTCTTTATTTCTTTAGTGACCGTATGTACTTGAACCTACATGTCCTACATATATTATATAGATTGTCTTTTTATTTCTATAAACTGTAGCTGAACACGCAGCGCGAGAATATATTAAATAATGATTTATGGTGCTGTAAAACAACCACAATGTAAATGACGTGCTGATAGTCTATAATCAAGCATAGAAAAATGTTGCGTATTCTCATTATTTGTTCCATTGTTGTAGGTACCTATGGGTCGGTAACCTCATTGACAGTGGATTGTTGCTTTTTGCTGTTAAGTTCAACACAATAAAAACAAGACACAAATATGTCGGCCAACCTCATCGACAGTAAGAAAATGTCGTGAAGATTGAAATTCAAGTTTAATTTGGTCACTGTTTGCAGCTCGGTTCCTTTATTCTCCTCCTAATCGTGCTCTTAATTCCCGAAGGACAGTATGTCCACTTTTGAAAGCTATTGCAGCCTCCTCCTCGATAAAGTTCCTCCAAACGCCCCTGTCCTCTTAGGGCTGAAGCAACGGATAGACTAGTAATTATTTTCATCTGGTCTTCGGGCATTACTCTCGGGGTCGTAATGTAAAAAGTGGTATAATAAACTGGATTAGTTAACTAAATTTTGTTTGTCGTAGAAAATTCTTGAAATAAGTTAAAAAATAAAAAGAATTACTTATTATTTGATTACTGACGAAAAACGTATTGAAGATTATTGACGAATGGAAAAACGTCAATACTCAAATATGCATGTCCGATAAAACTATTACCTATTAGAATTTCTTATATACCAGAGAACGAAGACTGTTGAAAGCAGATTGACAAAATACTTATGTAATATATCTCAGAAACCATATTTATAAAATGGTTTTCAATAATGAAACAATGATAACTTTTTCTGATAATGTTCAAGAAACTGGCTGTAACATTTTTTTGACATTGTGATCATTTTTTCTATCTCCAGTTGATATTTTCCGTTCATATTTGTATAAATTACAATCTATTTGACCCATATTTTTATGGGCCTAGGTTGCGGCTCTAAGGGCCTAGGCAATAAAGGGGGGGGGGGGGGGTGGACGGCCGACGCTGTTGTGCCCCCTTCAATTCTGTACTTGTGTGAGGTTCGGGCACACCGCCGGCGCAGACGACGGGTCAGCCTATCTGTGTTGACACTGAGACGTCAAATCTGACAGATGATGATGCGTCGGATGCCCCCGGTGTTAGCCCGCGGAACCTTCGGACGCCAACACGAGTACCGAGGGGTGCGGGGACAAGCCCCTCCGACTCGATCGGTTTGCCCAGGGGCTTGCCCCTGCTACCGATATGGAGCGGTGGCCCCCACATTTGAGGTTGGACTCTCGGGGGTAGTGGTTGAACTCGCGGATAGGGGATATTGTGTTGTCCGATATTGCGGCTGCGTCGGGGATGAACAGGACCAATGGGTCCTATAGCGTCCTCCTGCGTGGAAGTGGATCGCGAACTCCATCCTGATCCGTATTAATTTTGATATATAAATTATTTATATTCTAAGGTAGAGACGTTTACATTGTGGAAATTCATTTTAATAAATTATTAAAATAACAATATAACTTTGTTTATTTCCACTTATTTATAAGTGGAAATAAACAAAGTTATATTGTTATTTTAATAATTTATTAAATTATTTATTTTTATTTATCTACCATTGGATACCTCGTTATCACATAAACAATACCAGTTTAAAAAAAAGTGCAACAAACATTGCTAGTTAATTATTAAGTCATTAAACCATTATACATTTGCCATTCTAATTGAATTTTAACATTCTACAAGTAGATGTATCATTGAATAATAATTCATTACATTTAACAGAAATTTCACGTATTTACTTATGATTTATTAAGAGTTATGTAGATAAATTAATGGTTTTAGAATTGCATTGTGGGTTATAGGTTAACGACCGATGCTGAGAAGATGAATAACATTAGTTAAATGTTTCATAACCCAACGTGAACATTATGGTGTTATGTGTATTAAAAAAAAACTACATTGTGCATCAAAGAATGTCATTTAATACGTGTTGCATGCCGATTGTATAACTAAGGAAATCAAAATGTGCCTAGGCATTCGATAAGATATAATTAAATAACATTGAAAAGTAATAGGTTCGTTAATTTTTATTATTATTCGAGATATTAGACGTATAGCCTTTATTTTGTTTTTAAAGGGTATTAGTTAGTTAGTTTAGGTGTTCGGCTGGTTTAAAATCTGCCACAATCAAGTCCTAGAGGTGCATCCTTCCGCCATCAGTGGACACATCAGAAGGTTACTCTCATCCTGGGTTGCACCGTAGTCACATAGGTGCTCATCTTCAGACAGGTACCCCCATTTAACGAGGTTCACCCGACATCGTGTGACATCAAACCTAAATACCTACAATAGGGTAGGTCTTCTCCTATTGGATTATTAATTTAATTAATTCAAAATTTTATTTATTAAAAAACACAGTTTCAATCCACAACGACTATGAAATTGATTAGCCTAAGCGCTTTTTACTAGTTATATGTTAGTAAAATTGTATCTCTGAGGATGCTAGATATAGCTACCATACCATCACGCCATTTACCTAATTAGGCAGAGAGAACCAAACGCCAGACTCCTCTCTTTCTAACATATATTTCTAGCTTCATTTACGTCCATGCATCGTTTCATACACGCTCTTCTGTTATTATTTATTCTTACGTCTCTATCTTTCAAAATTCCATTTATGTGATCGTGCCAATTTTTCCTGGGCCGACTTCTATTTTTCGTTCCTCATTTACTATTTTTGTCAGACGGTCATCACTCATTCTTTATATATGGACAAACCACCTTAGGGCATTTATTTTCATCTGTCTTGCGATATCTCTTTCAATCAGACATTCTCGTCTAAAATCCTCATTTCTTATTCTATTATACATCGTTTTACCAAACATTCGTCTTAGTGTCCTCATTTCAACCGCATTAATTCTACTTTCATGTTACTTCTGCCATGTACATTGTACATGTCTCACTACCATACATTAGAGTCGGTACGACGATACCATTCTATTCTAGCTGTGACTTGCACAAGCGCTTAGGGTAATAAATTACACACTCGTGGATTGAAACTGCGTTTTTATTTTTATAAATGTGATTCTAATTTAATTTATTATTATAAACTTCCACATCTGACATCTGGGTATCTGGACATCTGGGTGGAAAAAGGAGGGTTGGTAGACCAAGGCTGAGGTGAGAGGATAGTGTGAGGAGGGATGTAAAACAGCTTCTCCAGGTGTACAACTGGAGGACGGCAACTGATGACAGGGGACGTTGGAGGCACTTGCTGAGGGAGGCCAAGGCTCGATTTGGGCTGTAGCGCCATCGAAGAAGTAGAAGATTATATATAGAAACTTCCACTGTGTTATGTTGTTGGAAATTTTCATTGTTAATTTTTATATTATTCTACAAACCTTTCTCTCACTCCATCAGATGTAATTCGTTGATGTAAATAAATTCAAAGTGAGGGAACGTTAAAAGGTTTCAAAAATAAAATAAATCGACACCTTATAAAAAATATTTATTGTTTTTTACAATTTTAAATGAAATTGACATTGCAATTACATAATATTTCAAATAAATATATTTTAATATTCTACTTATAAACAATTTATATATATAGCACATTCCAATTTGACTTACACAAGCAGCCTCAATATTATGATTCTAGTGTGTATTATTTTTTTCTATTTAATTAAATGACGTAGTTAATTAATACTTTTATCAATAAGTTAAAATTTGTAATTTCTAATGTGAAATCACAGAGGGTTTCTCAGATTTTCTAATACATCTTGTTAGTCATAGAGTCATTTAACAAAATATTTATAGAAATAATGATTTAGATTCAAAGAAAACTTTCGATATCTATCTATAACACTTGTCATGGCATATAGGGATCAATATATAAGAAAATTCATAAGTTTTATTAATATTATAGAAGAAACAAAGCAACAAAAATGTTTACGTCATTATATTACATTTTTAAAATAAATAAACATATATTTTTTTCGTTGAATGAAATAATAATGTAGAAATAAATGTGTGCCAGAGAAATATATAAAAATAAAAAAAAAAATTTATCATTATGTTGACTTACTTCTTTTGTGTTCTTTTTAAGAATACCTTCCGACATAATAACAAAATAAAAAAAATACATTTGAATTTTTAAACTCAGTAAATTATTAAACTATGTTAATAAAATATAGTTTCATACAAAAAGTTTCTTTCACACTTAACAAGTGGCGAGTTAACTGTCAATTTCTTCAAAGTATTTTATTCCGCTGTTGGGGATCGAACCTAGAACGACAGCACATAAGTCAAACGGGTTTTCACTATGCCACGGCGGTTGACTAAATTTAATGTATTGACATTTTTTTCGGGTATTGTTTTTACAATGGATCTTTTTTGCCAAATTTCAATTGAGCCAATAAGACAGGTAATATATAATGTGTACGTATAAAAAATAATCAAATCAATAAAAATATAAATAAAATTAAATTAAAATGATTCAAAACAGAAAGAAAAACTACTGCGACCAAAACGATAAATAAAACAAATAAATCAAAATAAAAATTATTTATAGCCTTATCAAAGTTTTCTTCTCGTTGAAGTTAAGGAAAACTGAAATCAATTTAATAACGTTATAAATATAACTTGAATAAATTGCAAATGTATACCAGTCACAATTCATTTTAAGGAAAACATTTTTTTTTAATTTTTCAAATATCAAATAAATCAAGCTAAAAACAAAAAAAAAATACAGTACAGACGAGTGAAGTTTAAATAAAAGGGTATAAAAATTTGACATTACCTAGTATCAGACAAAGTCGCATTGTTCGAACTACGCCAAAAACTGTCTATTATAATATAATATATATTTTGGTTTTATGAAAAAAAATCGAATATTATTTTTAATTATTACCCATTATTCAAATAATTTCTGATAAGGGAACTCATTAAGATGGCATAATTGGTGAACGTTGCGCAAGTGCATAAAGTGATCACGTAAACCAGCCGATGACAGATCGTAAGCCTTGTTGGTACCTTGAGTTCCTGGTTCTTCTATAATATTCTAACTTCGTCTATATTAAAGTTAAAAAAATAAGTTATTTGTTTGACACTTTCGGATCAAATGGCGAGTTTGTTATCAAAAGGCAACCTAATATGCTACGAAAAACCCAGGATTTACATTGATATATTAGAAGTTAATTTTCTATAACGATAATTTATTTTACATTGTGAACTAATATTGAATTGATATTAAGTAAAGGTTATGGTATTATTAACTGTATAACGCCACAGCTGAGTTGATTGTTAGGAAGTAAAACAGGAAAATATACCATTATAACAATCAGACCCAAAATCATTCACAAAGTTATTGTATTGCTAAGACTTGCTGATTGTTATAAATTAAAACAATGCTTTGAATGCAACCGGAGTTACGGCACACTAACATTTAATTGTTATAACAAATTTTTAAATAAAACAAAAGTAAAAAATGATTGGATATTAATATGAAATAATATAGACAAATTTATGTTCAATAATGTAATATTGTTTATTGATGAAGTAGTTGTAATTAAATTCCCCAGTACCCTCAAAAGATGTGTCTATGAAATAAAGAACAGTTTGTATTTTACATCTATATTATATTGCATGAGTTTTTTTGAAATTTGTATATGTTTAATACTTTTCTTGGAAAATTAGTTTTATTTAAACCCTTTTTATTTTTTTTATTGAAAGTAACTAAATAATACAATGCGTATAAAGTAGATTTTTGCTTCAATCGAAAGAGAATATGAAATTCTACGGCTGATTTTTTAAAACTATTTTTGTTATTTTAAAAAAACTCTAAATTTTACCTTTTCTTCACGAAAAAATATGGTACATCACAGAATCAGTATGCCCATGGTATACAAGGGCCTTGAAAACAAATCAACGATGAAAAAATCGACAGTAATCATTTAGAAAAATATGTATAATTTTGAGTGTTGTTAAAAATTATTTGTTTATTAAAAAAAAACATGTACATATCTATTTAAATAAATTAACTAAATACATACAATATTAGCATACAATTAACAATGATATTACACTGCTTTAACATACAATACCAACTTATACAAATGCTTAAAGTATTTGAAACTTGGCCTTAAAATTATTTAAAGAAGAATAATTTACAGAAAAAATTGCGGCGATTTCGAAATGAAAATTCACTTAGGTTTTGTCAAAATTGAGATATAGCTATCGGCAAACATCATGTAAATCAGGGGGGGCTGCATATTTAGATTGATTGATAGACGCGCGAACCGTCTCTCGCGTCCCCGAAAATTTCCAAGATGTTTGCTGTTACCCATAACTAATTTATGAAGGAAAGTAAATTTTCATCATATAAAAAATGGTCTTTACAAAAAATCGCCTATGGCTTCTCACATTAAAATAGAGTCCTCGTGAAGAACTAGTGCCTCTGGTAGTTGAATGGGAAGAACATCTGTTGATTGTAATAGTTGAATGGTTGTTGAGGAACGAAATACTAAAAAGAATAAAAAAACAGTTTATTAAATTATTCATCAAAAATGTGCAGAAAGGCGGGTTGCAGGCAATCCCTTCCAACCACCCCTAGTCTCATAAGAAATAGCACGAGATGAGCATAAAGTACTTGAGGGGAAAAATAACAATTATCAGACTTATCAAAGCAATTGGGAAAGAATTATTTGAAAAATATTTGAAAACTTTTAAATGGATTGAGAAATTAATACGACGTTACTTCATCACATTAGCCATTCCATCTTTAGCTGATTGTTAATGATAATAAAAACTGAAAACTTCTTCTATTAAGGATGGCAAGATTCAAGGATTTAAGAGGGCATGTAACGCTAAATATAGTGACTGAAAACATGTTCTATTAAACCGCCTAATGCACTATGATGTTACGCGTTAGTAAGGATTACTTAAGCTTGCGTTGAAAAGGATTTTATATGTGATTTAAACTATCGGAAACCTAAAATTTATCGATTTTTTTGCATTTTAAGAACAAATTTGACTTGAAATGAAAAAATATCGTAAACATTCTTTATTTTCATTGATTCATTTCCAAGAAAGGATATGTTTAATATTTTTTAGGGCAATTAATGATGAATTTAAAAATTTGGCTACGAACATTCACTAGGAAATTCTAGAAAAGACTTAGTGTTTTTTTAAGAAACACACTGTATAACATATTTGAGAAATTTGATTTCAATAAAGGGGTGTATATGTTAATATCACCCCTTAAGAGTAAGGCATACATTGTTTTGAGTAGGTACATAAAGTAAATTTAGAATAGGGAAAATAATCAAATATACTAAATAGGCGTAGATATTTTTGGTTTACCCTTAAAATGATTGAGCGTATCATATAATAACTTTTATAAAAATACATTGAAGAATTATCAAGTCATAATAAAATGTTTAAATCAGAAATAATTTAATAAACTCATTTCATGAAAATGCTGAAAATTATCTATACGAAATTCGAATACATTGTGGAGTTACTCGATAGTGAAGAGTATAACGTTGGCCAAAATCAACATTTTGAACTTAAATGTTCTGCGATAAATAGTTAGTGAAGCACTGCTATAAAACATTATGCAATGTGACGCATGTATTGATATAATTTATGTGGTATAGTTTTCCAAGCAATAATATTATATATTTTATTAGATATTTATTCATGTTAAGTAAACAATTTGACGTTGAAAATTTTATTGACTACCTAGATAAAAAATAAGATTTATTTGTTTACATATATCAGCGGCATTTTTTGTATCACTATAGAATAAGGTATTTATTGACAAGAGTTCATATATCTTTCAATTGAATGAATATGTCAATATTATGTACCTATGTTTTAAAAGTTCTCTATTCCTTTTGGGCATAAAGTCATTACTGAGTTCTACAATGTGTAAAAAGCAGGACAGGTATTGATTTTATAATTTATTACAAATTATTGAATTGCATTTGAAATACAATTCTAACTACCAAACTGGTAGGTATAGATGTAGTATGAAGGTACCTACTTCATATTTGTTTTTTTTTTTTTGTCCATAATATAAACTAATGTAATGCACAAAGGAAATTTCTTCCATTCAACCCGCTTTCAATGTATGGTTAATTTGTACATCAAAAAGAATGAACGTGAAAAACCAAAGGAAATATACAATACACTAAGATAAATATTAAAAAAACACATCATAACAAAAAAAGGTTGGGAAAGTTTTTAACAAGGAGAGGAAATCGGGATCAGGGATATATGTTCCTCCTTTATTTTTTTCTTGACACTATAAATTGAGCTATACGACACAATATTCGGATTTAGGCTATTTCATAGTCTTGCTGATTGTATATCGAACGACGAGTTGAAGAACCTGTGTTATGGATAGAGTTGGACGTTCAGCAGTTCGGTCCATGATTGGATAAATAAGATAATTTGATTTAAAGGTACTGTGGCATGTTTGGATTAGGGAGAATATTGTACAATAGTGGCAGAATGATATCTACATCTAAACACAAAAGACAAAAGTATCTCATATTCAGAAAATTTAAATAGCTTTTAGATATGTGTAACGAGTTGATTTATTGAACTTCTAAACAATTCCCGAATAGACGTCAGCGTGTAAAGATAGGGAACCACCTCAGCAACTGTGAAACCCCCACTTACGGAGTACCTCAGGGTACGGTTCTGGGACCAATACTTTTTATCCTATACGTAAACCAATTATTTGAGATTGGTCTTAAATCAGAGATACTTGCGTACGCTGATGACACCGTCCTACTTGTGGAAGGCAACTCCTGGTCTCAAGTGTCTGAAATAGCTAGCTCGGATATTTCTCTGTTAAAAAAGTGGTTTGATTATAATTTACTATCCCTTAATGTGGACAAGACCGTCTTTGTCCCATTTGCCCATCAATATAAATCAATACCATCAGATATTAAAATAATTATACATAGCGACCAATGTTCGATCTGCTCAGCTGGTTCGTCTGACTTGTGTGGCGACTGTAGGATCCTCTCTAGAGCTGATCAAGTAAAATACCTGGGAGTGATTGTGGATTGTCTTGTTAAGTGGAGGGAACACGTAAGCTGTGTCACTGACCGTGTCAGAAAAATGTACTATATTTTCTATAATCTTCGTGACATATTAGATAAAAAAACAATAACTTCTGTTTACTACGCGTTGGTGCACTCAATCCTACGTTACGGAATTGTAGCATGGGGAGGAGCTTATGTAACCACCTTAAACCAATTGTATGTGGTCCAGAGGAGCATCTTGAAGATAATCCTCAGTAGACCACGCGACTATAGCACTAACCTGTTGTACAATGAATTGCCTGTTCCTCCGGTGCAGAGTATATACAGGAAGGTTGCTGTCTGTCAGATGGTCAAAGAACTAATTGCTAATATAGATAACGAACGATATATAACTCCAAGGCTACAAATCGAGGGTTGCTTAAGACTCCCGATGAGACGTACAAAGTTGGGTCAGAGCCACTATTCATTCCTAGGCGTAAAATGGTACAATGAGCTAGAAAGGAAACAAAAATTGAAACCTTCTGACTCACTGTTAGCTTTCAAGAAAAGGTTTAGATAGCTTTTCGTCTCATTGTGCCATATTAAATATTCTTGAATGATTGAGTGCATTGTATAGGCATTGTTGTGTATCGTTAACTGTACTATTTTTGTATGTGTATGTGTGTGTATGTGTATATATGTATGTGTGTGTGTGTGTGTATGTATGTGTGTGTATTTATATGTGTGTGTATGTATGTATGTGTGTGTGTATATATGTATATGTGTGTATATGTATATGTGTGTGTATATACATGTATATATGTATGTGTGTATTTTTTTTTTCTCTCTTCATATCAAATATATATATATTTTTCTTTTTTTTTTTTTTTCTCTTTTTTGTTGTTTTTGTGATTTTTGTGGTGTTATCTTCTGTACTCCTCCCCGAAGCACAAGGTTTTCTTATTTTCGGGGAGAATTCCTAATTGATGTTATTTTTTTTTCCTATTTTTTGTTTATACTGTTATTATTGTATTTGTTGTTTGTGTTTTTATTTTTAATAAATATATTATTATTATTATTATTATTATTATTTTGAAACATGGCAACGAGCTTTTTCATTAAGAGTTTCATAATTCAATAGTAGTAATGAAGACATTAGGAAAGGGTAAGAAATGAAGACAAAATGAAAGAAAGAATGTAAAATAAATATGATGTCATCAATAAAATTAACACATTTAGATTGTTGGTCACGTGGGGAAAATGAATGAGTAACGCATGAAGAAGAAAATATACAAAGCGGACAGGAATAGAACAAGAGGACGGGGCCTTCCAATAAAAGAATGGCTCGACCATGTTAGTTGCAATAAACTGCTCTTGAGTGGTAATACATACACTGCATGTCGGGTACTCATTAGTTGTTATAATGGAGATGCTCTTGAATCTACATGATATACAGTTTGCTGTAAAGTGATAAAATATGCTGATATTGAAGATTATTTTAATTATTTATTTGTAACTTCTTGTAAATATGATTTGTGGGATTATTGTCAAAAGGTAATTTCTTCCAACCACCCAGGGTTGATTTTTATATACAATACAATAAGTAAAATGGCAATTAGTTTATGACATTTCAAAAAAAAATAAAGATAATAAAAATGCCAGAAGAAATACAAAAATTAAGAATCGGAAAAAAATAAAGTTGAATATAAATAGGTACAGTTCATAGCAATGAATTGATAAATAGGTTAGTTCAAAGGATAAGAAGAGGAATATGAGAGAAATCAGGTATTATCAGATAGATATTTTTGCTTTACCTGTGTAGGAGATTTTTTCGTCCGTTGTACTAACTGCTTCTCGTACATAAGTTCCACGTCATTCTCGTGTTGTCTTCCTCCGAATACATCGTTACTTTCCAGTTCGTTATACTTGTCAGCTTGGTGTTCGTGTTGTCTGTATGACTTGTCGTACTTTCTTGGGTCAGTGTCTTGCTGAGGTGTGATGTACGTGTAGCCAAAACCTGGAACGTATCTGATTCCGAGCTGTGGCGTCTGTCGCACTTGCTGTCCGTAGTCGTTTCTGGACTCCAGACTTTGATAGTTGGTTTCTTGCTTCGGTACTTGGACGATGTCGTTATGAACTGGCTTTTGAGTTGGGGCTGCTGTGGTGGGTTGAGCGTAAGCATTGACGAAGGCCTTGGCCGGTGACAGGGTTGTGGTTGATACTGAGATTGGTTTCGGTTTGTACAGAACTTGGGTGTATCGATGTTTTGGTTGGTTGACAACTGGAGGAGAAGTGGATGACGTCGAATATGTCTTTGGAGGTGCAGTCGTTGTAAAGTAATGGAAGAGATGTGGTGGTGCCGGATGTCTGTGGAAAAATAGAAATTTTATTTTGCAGTTTATTACCGAATAGCAATATTTTTCAAATCAACAGTGATTCTAGCACAAAGTGGCGAGGATCGCGAGAGAAATAGTACATTTGGAATCATCAATTATTTGCATTACATAGTACCTGTAAGTTGCTCTTTAAACAATACTATAATTAAAAAACATTTATTTCTCTCTTTTACTTATAATTAACTAACTTCATTTCAATTTATATAGTCAATTAGTTTATGAATTTAGCTCAATTAAAAATAAGTAGAGATGACAAGATAGTTTTTGTTTATATTAATATTTAAAAAAACTATCTTTAAAATTATTTTTAAAATTGCCGACCGCCGTGGCACACTTGGTAAGCCGTTTGGTTTCTGTGCGGGCATCCAGGGTTCGATTCCCAGCAGAGGATAATTTTATTTAAATGAATTTTTCACGCACATATTTGCTTCTCTGAGACTGGAAATACTAGATAGTTGAAAGAAATTGTCATATGGAAAAAAACTCGCCAGTTGAGCAGGGTGCGAAGAAGTTTTATTCAAAATTAATTTCAAAATTTATATATAATATCTTTCAATCAAATAAAAGGTTCAACTTAATTAGAAACATGCTCAGTCAAAAACAGTAATTTGAATATAATATTGACTCACTTGTATGGGTGTGGGTTTGGTATGTCGTCATTATTTTCCTCCCATACAGGTGCTGGTTCCCTGAAGGGGGGCTGAGGGGGAGGGGACGGCGGAGCAGGAGTTGGTGGAACTATTGGTCCGTCGTTGGTGTTCCACTTCACTGTTATACCACCGGCACCGACGAAGAGGAACGTCGAAACCAGAAGTACAACTGCGTTCTGGAAGAAAAGGAGACAGTTTATTAACAAAAACCCAATTAAATGAAAATTATAAATCAAGAAAGCTTTAGCTCTATATAAGTGAAAGGTTACAGTAGAATTGTTAAGTGAATGGTTACAAAAGAATTGTACATAAAGATGAAGAGGCTTAAGCACAATCGATGAGGTGGTTGTAACCAAGATGGGAGACATGACCGTTATTTGACTTAAGAAGTTTTCCTATATTGATCTCCCTCGTGAACTGCCACACATACGACAGTCTACAGTCAAGTAACGGCTCGGTCTCCGGTCTCCGACTAGTCCCCCTAGACAACGTGTCATTTAGCTCAAGAAAAGAAACAAGAAAAGATAACTCAATGTATGGAAATGGCACTTGCTAGTCACGTGACAACTGTCACTTCCATACATTGACTTATCTTTTCTTGTTTTTTTTCTTGAGCTAAATGACACGTTATCTAGGGGGGCTGAACCGCTATCTTTTCAATTGTAATTAGTTTGTATCTTGTCAAAAACACATTTCAACAATAAATGCTATTTTAGAATAAAGGAGAATGAAAGGGGACCGCGTAGGAGATATTTCCATGCGCCGCACTGGAGTTATGGAGATGTGCTTTTAATTGATGATAAAATTTGGGAGGACATGAAATGTCATTAGAAGTACAATTGAAGTGTCCATTTTTTGTAAATTTTATATTGCTTTATAGACAATCAATGTGTAATTATTGCGGTGTGTAATGAAGGCTTCCACCTTCGACCATAAAAAGTACCTTCAGCTTCTGTTTCAGTCAAAAATAAGCCGAAGTTTTCTATCAGTCGCTAAACACGGCTGTGTTTTTCAAACAAAGATTAAAGTAAAAATATAGTTAAAATACTTTGATTTCATAAAATTGTTCAAAGCTTTTGGTTGTTTCATTGAAATCTAATACTGTAGAACGACTCATTTTGAATAATTTTATAAAATCAAAGTATTTGAACTATACTATTACTGATACTTTTGTTGAAACAACCCAGCCTTAATGTGTTTCTCAAACAAAGATTAAAGTAAAACTGCCTATAGTAAAAATACTTTGATTTCATGAAATTGTTCAAAAGCTTTGGTTGTTTCATTGAAATCTTATGCTGTAGAACGACTCATTTTGAATAATTTTTTATAATCAAAGTATTTGAACTATACTATTACTGATACTTTTGTTGAAACAACCTAGCCTTAATGTGTTTCTCAAACAAAGATTAAAGTAAAACTACCTATAGTTAAAATACTTTGATTTCATAAAATTGTTCAAAGCTTTTGGTTGTTTCATTGAAATCTAATGCTGTAGAACGCCTCATTTTGAATAATTTTATAAAATCAAAGTATTTGAACTAAACTATTACTGATACTTTTGTTGAAAAAACCCAGCCTAAGTACCTAAAACAGAATAATTTGTAGGTACACACGTGTATTGGGCTAAATATCATTAATTAAACTTATTGACTATAAACATGGATTATTTTATTTTGTCTTCGTAATATATAAAAATGTCGTGTCAAGATGTTCGTTCACGCTAATCTCCGGAACCGCCCAATTGATTTCAATGAAATTTTCTAAAATGGTATGGTTAATTCCGCATTCAAAGATAGGATAGCGTTGAACCTGATAGGTGGCATTGTTATTGAGATCTAAATAAAATATTTATTTATTTATTTATATTATTTATGTACATGTGCACAAAGGCCGGTTTATTGTCACAAGGAAATTTCTTCCAACCAACCCGAGCAAGGTGAAGTCTCTGAAGTTAAATTGTTACAATACTAATTTAGTGAGAAATAAATTGATAAAAAAATAAAATAGAGGAGTAAGAAAAAAGTACAAAATGGAAAAAAGAAAAGAGAGTTAAAAAAAATAATAAAAATAACACTGATCATAGCAATGAGGAAAAGAAGGAGGTCATGGAAGGATATAGAAGGAATTCAGGAACTATTTGACAGATAAAGTTTTTTTAGTTTACCTTTAAATATTTGAATTAGATGACGTTATTTCACCACTTAGGCCATTCCATAGTCTAACTTATTGTACTTGAAAGGAAGAGCAGAAAACTTCTGTATTGTGAATGGGGATAGCTAGTGTAGTACGTTCAGTAGATCGAAGGGGTAGGCCGTTTCTACTTATTCAACGAATAATATTTCTATTTATTCAACGAATTTTTTTGAATTGATCCTAAAATATATATTATCACAAATTTTTGACTTCCCTTCACACCCCCAAGAATAAATAAATTAGTAGGAAAAAAAGGGTCACAATTATTTTTTAAGTTGTGTTATCTTTCAATAGATGGCGGGGTGAACAAATCTATAAACATTTCATTACGTATCTAAAGAATGTATAATTTGTATAATAATGAGGTCTTTATAAAATACAATCTACATAGAAAGCAGTCTGTGGCAGAACAGCGGTCTGCCCGGGCCAACTAGTTTCAATATAAAATGAAATTGATAATTCTTTCTTAATAAGTACACATTTTATTACTACTTCTACTGCATAAATAATAAATAGTTCATTCACAGTTTACATTGATATTTGTTAATGATTTTTGAACATTATTTATATAAAATACCCTAATGATATTTCGGCAAAGATAAACTTTAAAAAGTATAGAAACATTTTAACTAATTTAATCCGACGTACCAAGAACGACTATTATAAAGATAAAATAAGTCAAGCCGGACAAAATGTAAAAAAAATATGGGATACTGTAAATATGGCAATGAATAGGAAAACAAAACACCAACCTATTGTTAAAGTAATGGATTACAAAACAGATACAGTCTTGGACGTTTCAAATGATACTAAGAAGTGTGCTAATATTTTCAATGTTTTTTTCAGTTCTGTGGGTCATACTCTTGCTAGTAAAATTAATAATAATTCAGATGATGTAGATGTTGATTCAATTCAACCAATGACATCATCTAACTCTTTAAAACTAAGGGAATTTAATATGACATCTGAGAGCGAAATAGAAACCATTGTCAAATCAATGAAAGGTGGATCATCACCTGGATTTGATAATATTACTGTTGATATAATGAAAGAGAATTTGAACATCTTGTCTAAACCGTTAACATATATAATAAATGTCAGCTTAAAAGAAGGAGTTTTTCCTTCAATTTATAAAATATCTAATGTTACTCCAATATTCAAGTCTGGGGATGCGATGGACCCATCCAATTATCGACCCATAGCTTTGACATCAAACATTGCTAAAGTATATGAGAAGGTTATTAAACATAGAATTTTAAGTTATACTAATGACATAAAACTGATTAGTAGTAATCAATATGGTTTCCGCGAGAAATTGGGTACAGATGACGCTATCGCAAGACTGACGTCTAAAATTTGTGATGCTCTTGATAAACATAAAAAATGTATTGGAATTTTCATTGATTTACAAAAAGCTTTCGATAGCGTTAGTCATAATAGATTGATCAAAAAATTAAAATACGCTGGATTCGATTATATGGCCTTGAGTTGGATGCGTAGCTACCTAAATAAACGAGAGCAGTTTGTAAAGTTAAACGGTGTGCTTAGCGACCAGGTCAGTTCACAATATGGGATCCCACAAGGTACTGTATTGGGACCTGTACTGTTCTTGATATACGTTAATGATTTATATAAACTGGATCTTCACTCTAGTGTTATTTCCTTTGCCGACGACACAGTCATGTTGTCTGTGGGAGAGACATGGAGTGAGGTAACTGAAAGAGCAAATAAAGATATAAATGTATTAAAGGCTTGGTTTAATTGCAATATATTAACATTAAATGCACAAAAAACTACTGTAGTGCCTTTCGCAATTCAAGGCAAAAATATACCAAATACGTTAAATATTAAAATCCACCGACAGGATTGTGATGCATTTGGTTCTTGTTCAGAACCTCAGTGTACCACACTAAATGTGAGCAAGAATGTCAAATATTTGGGTGTCATAATTGAATCTGAAATGAAATGGAAGGACCATATATGTAAGACAGGAGAAAGATTGCATAAAATATTTTATGTTTTTTACCGTATAAGAAATTTTCTGGATATTGAAATGCTTAGAATGACATATTATGCATTGGCTCAGTCTGTGATGCAATATGGAATAATTGGATGGGGAGGGTCGTATCCTGCTCACTTGAAATTATTATATACCATACAAAGAAAGATTATTAAAATTATTTTAGTAAAGCCAAGCGATTTTCCCACTGAAGAGTTATTTTCTCAATTTAAAGTTAAAAAATTAAATGTGTTATATAAAATAAATGCAATTAAACAAATATGTAAAGAATATTTCACTAACCAAATTCACCCTATAGACAATCTACATAAGAATTGGTCCTCGCACAAGTGGAATGATAAATATCCCAAAGAAAAATACATCTTTTGGCCAAAATCATTATTCATATTATGGGGTGAAGTGATTTAATGATTTACCAGTGGATATGAGAATAGTGGCGCAAAATAATTTTGGTGGTTTCTTGGTATTGCTGAAAGACTTTTTGAAGTAACATTTTTCTTGTGTATTCATTGTGTGTTGTTTATTTTCAATTTGTGTATTTTTATTTATTCTACAGACCAATTTTGTATTTTTTTTTTCTCTCTTTATATATAATATTATGTATGTTTGTATCTAAATATGTATGTTATTGTAAATAGATTAGTGCCTAGATTTAGATGTATGTATATAAATAGATTAGATAGTTTGTAGATTTGTGAAATGTGACTCACTTCAAAGCACGAGAAAACTCTTTTTGAAGTTGAGTCATAAAAAAAAAACAAAATTATAATGTATCTTTTTAAAAATTGTATATATTGTTGTATTGTGTATTTTTCTTTGTTATTTTTAATAATAAATAAATAAATAAAATAAAAGTCAAACCTTCGGTTTCGCCCGTAGGTTGCCCGAAGGTGCCCGAAAGAACAATCGGTTTCCGCCAATATCTCACGTTCGATGGGACACTAGCGGTATTACATAATTAATATACCTAAAGTACAAAGTATTAATAACCAGCAGGGCAAGAAGTAAAAGTATGAATAACACGTGACACAATCTAAGCATGTATTATTCTTAAAAATATATAAATCAGTACCTACTCGATCATAATCATAAATAAATATAATTAATTATTTAAATTTAATCTAGAAGATTTCTAAAGTCTGTATCTAATCTTAATCAACTATGTGAGTAGCCCTGCAGAGTCAAAACGTACTATCAAAGCAATCACCTTTGTGTATCAATTTTATTTGAACTAACCGACAGAACGAAATTAACACTACATGCACATTATATTATAACAGCATACATATGCGACCACATAAACAATGCCACTTATGGCTATTAAATACTAATAACTATTATTAAATTTGATAACAAATTCATTTACTTTCATCTACAGTATCTTTTAAGTTTAACGTTCCTTACAACTCATAAAAATACACATCGTATTTTTAATGGGAACTGGTCTAGAAAATAAATTTTATAAACTTATGAGTTGTGCCTGATTTGTTTTTAATATTCTTAAAATAAAATATATTTAAATATATTTCGCTGCAAGTGAATTGTATATATTTTGAATGTTTTTAAAGCCAACAAAACAACTATCTCAAAATCAATAAGTCATATACCGTATACCTACATTAGGTTTTTTTTTTGACAAAATGGCAATAAGTTGAGTAATTAGAAATTATTAACTTGGGTAAAATTAGAGAAATTTATATATATTTTATTTTTATTAATTTGTCTTGACAAATGTGCACTTATTGGACAGGTTTTGCTGAATGTAAATGTGATGTTGGTGTGTTTGCTAAGTGCATTAGCGCAAATAAGTAGGCCCCTAAGTAGTATTAACCCAGGGTACCTACCACAAATTCACGACCCGCCCCTGCATCCATTATTTTGAAACATTTCCTAGATACAAATATTCGTCAACTTGTTGTTATTGTTCATTATTATAAAAAATGATTCTTTAAAATATTGTTTCTCGAGCAAGTAACAGTTATTATGTCAAATATTTATTTTACACGCACCCAATAACAAGTTGCCACATTCTGGATACTTATTGAGATTATGGGCAAACATCGATGAATACATAAATATACATAAATATACAATATCCAACAAAACATATTAATATTTCATAGGAAAAATTGCATTTTGCTGAGATCTTAGTTGTTGCATACGTAAAAAAAATCATAAATAGTTGTGATTTCGTGTAAATCTCACACGCGTATTGCAAAACTTTTTAGGAATTTATTTGCCATTCAATAAATTTAATATAACTTAATAATGTGATATTATATCCCGAAGCTAATAGAGTAAAATATTATAACCTCAAATTTTTTATTTCATTCCTAATACATGATATTGCTACCGATAATAGATATATTAGGAATTAATGGAATTATTTCCAAATATGTATGTTGGCTAATTGTATCCAATAAAATTATTATCCCAATGAATTAACACGAGATACACGTTATCCGAAGTGCAATTGTGTGTAATTTGATTTATATAACTTTTTTACAGTAATGGAGTTGATAATAATACAGTGTTAGGCTTTGAAAAAAAACGATATGTGTGAATTTTGACATTGTAATATAGGTAATAATAATACTAATTCAATCTATGTAATGTTGTACGTCACGTCATAAAACTATCATTTAGAAAATTATAGATATTTTCACAGTAAAATTGCGGTGTTTGAAGTAAAATTTAATGTTGCGCACAATAATAATATTGTACCTACATAGTTAGCCTTCGTAATTTTGAATAGTTTTTCAGTTAAGTTATTGAAAAGTAAATTTCTGAGTAGGTAACCAAAATATTGAATCACCTTAAATTTGACTACACATATTTTTTTTAAATCCAGTATCATATAATGTATCATATGAACATATTTTTGATTGATCTCTTTTTAGGAAAATCAAAACAACTTCATAGGTACTTAAACTTCTTTGTTATATGAGATTTGCTTTATTGTATAGTCATTCAATGTCTCAAACGCGCCTATTAATTATTTTAATACAAATACCACTCATTAAAACATTATTTACATGATCAAGGCAAAGATTCTATGTTTTTTTTTAAATGAATATGTCCTTGTTAAACAAGTACACATACATCTTCATAAATTCCCTATATTAAGCATTAATGCTTGTGCTATAGGTGAAAGAAATCGGTCGAGGCAGGATTTGATCTCGCGACCACTGGATTACTAGCCAAGTGCGCTAACCGCTCTGCCATCGACCCATCTGTTATGATACGAATTAAAACTATGAAAAAATTATATTTAATTTTACGTTCTACTTAAATTTTTCGCAAACGCGAAACCGGTATCATGAAGTGACAGTGTCTAATATTGAAAAAAAAATGTTATGATATGATTGTACCATACGTTTCAATATTTTCGAGAAAGCTTTCTAAACTATAAATGTTTGGATTGTTTTAATAAATATTAAAAATAATTAAATATTTTAAATTTGTTTAAAATATAGGTACTGGAATAAAAAAGTACACTAAAAAGTAATTATTGATGTTAAATACATCTTCCAATACTCTTACGATGTAGGTATTTTTTACCATTCGATTTGATATGTATTAAGATGAAAATATGCATAAGAAAAATATCCACAGTAAAATGTATTTTATACTTATAAAACGAAAGAAAATAACGTTTTGCATGCAATAAATGACATCTGAAAAGAAAATACCTGATAGAGTCTAGTATCGAACACAATACACCATATCTAATTGATTATGAAGGGATATTGAAGATTGTATTGAACACGTACCTATGCTCGAGTAGTTCATCAAATGTCAACATAATATGAAAGTGGTCAACAGAATTTCTTATTATTCATTGGATTTGTTAAAGATTTTTTTGTAATAATGCGATGATGACATTGCGTGACTAAAACGACAAACATCCTCTAATACGATTGTATGTATGCACTTAGCAAATAAAATAAAAAAAATATTTGTATGTATTGTACGTTAGTCAGATGACAACAATTTTTAATCCTCACTCCGTGCAGAATACAATATCATGTTGATATTGTGTTCTGAAAGTTTCATCACAATGTATCTTTGTGTGTGTTGTGTACTATGTGCTTTGTACGGCGTATTAATTCTAATTTATCGACTATAGACTAAAGTACTCATTCGATTCTTTTCGAATTTTGCAAATTTGTATATCAAATACCCGCTTAGACTCCATTAGATTTTGAAGGATATCTGATCAATGATTCTCATTTTTATAACTGTCAATTTTCCAATCCACCTTATGTTTTCTACATAATATTCCAAAATTTTAAAAAATATCGAAAAAAGCCGAAATACCCCAACTAGAAAATTTAATTTGCTATAAAAATATTAACATTTTAGTACCAAGTACATCTCATACTTTTTTTAACAATTTTGATAAAAATTGAATTTAGTGACGACATCGTTTCATACAATTTGTAAGGCAGTAAACATAGCTACGTTACACAATATCTCACTCAATAGTTTGAGACCTACCTACATAATCTACAAACATACATCATGCTGTTTTCATATTCTGGGTAGGAAAAACAGACTGACCTCCATACTATTTATACATACCTGACATATATTTTATATCATCCAACTGTCGATTTGTTCAGGAGAACTTTGTTCTCTTAACATATCGACAATGTATCAAGCCAGAATACGCGAGAATTGTATGGAGAGGTCTACTTTTTTCACGGCTTTTCCAACTTTGAAGTCAAAAAACACTAACTTAGAGGCTTCGCAGCATATATGTTCCATACACGGATTTACTCAGAATTCGGAGTAGAACATTTCGTGTGTCTGTGTGTGTGTGTGTGTGTGTGTGTGTGTGTGTGTGTGTGTGTGTGTGTGTGTGTGTGTGTGTCTGTGTGTCTGTGTGTCTGTGTGTGTGTCCGTCCCCCCCTTATAACTTTTGATCCGCTCAATTTACAGAGCCTAAAATTTCAGAATATATAAACAGTTACAGGCCAACAAAACTGTTATACTCGGAATTTTGAATTTTTGTTTCAGTCAGGGGTTATCAACTTTTGAATTTTTATTTTATTTTTCCATATATCTCAGAAACCATAAACGCTAGAACGCTGAAAATTAGTACAAACATAGACAAATACAAAATCTCAAATTAGTTTTTTCAAAAAAATTCCAGGGTTTCTCAAACATTTTTTATTAAGAAAAATATTTTTTTTATGATAAATTTATGAGTTTAACTGCCTATATTTCCAAAACTTTTACAATTATCGAAAAAAGCCGAAACACCCCAACTAGATAATTTAATTTCCTATAAAAAATATTAACATTGTAGTAGAAGATCTCAATTTTTTTTAACAATTTTTTTAAAAATTGAATTTAGTGACGACATCGCTTCATACATTTTGTATGGCAGTCGCCTATACACAATATGTAAGAAGACTTAATAGTTTGATACTTCATCTCCAAACATACATATATACCATCATGCTATTTGCATATTCTGGGTAGGAAAAAGAAGCTTCCTCCATACTATCCTATCTTGACATACATACCTACATATGTTGTATAGAAAACAAAATATCTGAAAATATTCAATAATTTGTATCTATGGGTTTATAGTTTGGTACATATTCTTCAACTATACATACTATCGCTATCGACAGTTGGATCTCATGTGTTACATGCAACTAGTTTATTTATTTATTTATTATTAACAATAAAATGAGGAAGTTACAAATACAATTACATACTAGAGCTAGAAGTTAAGTGCGTGTGTACATATATGTGTGTGTATGTGTATTATTTATTGATAAGTATTGTAATTGATAGGATACGATGAACACCTCACTAGGAAGTCCTGTGCCGGGGTGTTCATTTGAACAGTTGTGTGACATAGATAGTACATTATGTATATATTATGTAGTTCTTGAATTAAATTATACATTAAACAATTATTGAGAAAAAAATGTGAAGTTTAATTATATTTGATTGGGTGTAATTAGGTGTATTGATTTGTTCTGAACCGGTGTTATATATCCAAGATGTTATGTGTTTTTTGTATTTTTGTGATGATGTGTTTTGTGGTAGCAGTTTTAGTGAGGTTGGTAAGCAATTATGTAGTTTGATGTCATAGTATTTAATACCGACATGTTTTATATAGATAACAAAATATTTTAAAATATTTATTAATTTGTGTTAAAGTGTTTGTGTATTGTTTGGTACGTATTCTTCAACTATGCATACATACTATCGCCATCGACAGTTGGATCTCATGTGTTACATGCAACTAGTCTATTTTAATGACACGTCAATGATGTTGTACAATACGAAGTGCGTTGTTTGCGAAGGAGGCGCTTTATAAAACTTTCGATAACAATGTAACGCTTTATGTTACAATACAAAGTGTAGCGACGATCAAATTATTTATTTTTAGTAGGCATATTGCGCTTCTCACGATTTCATTACTAAGTATGTTATATACGTGACTTCAACAAATAATAGGAATAAAGCATAGTAAGAAGATCGATGTCGAATTATTATGTGAAGTTAACAAATAAACTCATGTTAGGATAGGTATATTAAACTATTCTAATGTGTAGCAATCGGTGTTATCTATGCTGAAACGATTGTTACCCAATGGATCAGACAGACGTGTATAGAAATTAGATTTCACGAAATAAGATAAGTTACAAAATCTAAAATCTAGTCCCACAATTGAGATTCAATATATTACCGAACAATTCGCGTATAATTTTCGGCCGGGGAGGACGTTTTACTATTTTATGTGTTTTTTACTCCTCACTTATCCTAGGGGGAAGTTATGAATTCGCAATTTTTAATGCTATTTTTTTATTGCAGATTATCAACAAGTATCATGCTGAGATTTAATTTCGAATGTTTCATCACAATGCATCTGTTCGTCTGCTGTATACTATGTGCTATGTATGGCGTGTTTATTCTGTATAAACATTTGCTCTCAAATTCTACTTTATCGATTATAGTCTAAGTACTCATTCGATTCTTTTCAAAATTTGCAAATTTGTATATCTAATACTCGCTAGCCCCATCAAATTTTGAAGGATATCTGAATATTGCTTCTCAATATTTTAACTGTCCAATATTTCAAAGTGATCCCAAACTTGGGAAACTCGAAATTTGATATTTTATTTTCAAATTGGTAAAAAAGCACATTACTTTCTTAAAATGACATTGAAGAATTGTCAATTTTTCGTAATAAAATATTTAAATCAAAAATAATTCAACAAACTCATTTCATGAAAACTCTGAATATTTTCCATACAAAATTTGAATACTTTTAGGAGTGACTTGTTTGTAAGGAGTTTAGTGTTGGCTACAACCCACTCGTTTAAATATTAGATTGAGTCAACTGCTGTGGCATAGTGCTAAGACTTTAGCCTTACCTATATCACGATGTCCTGGGTTTAATTCCCAGGAGAGAAAAAAAACATATTTTTACGCTCGCAGAGGTCAAAGAAATGAATAAATTTATTTATTACAGTTCACTTTGTATGTCTACCAATTAATGAACGGTTTCAAAGTGATCGCTTGTGACGATTATAATATACTGAATACCTACCTACATATGCGTAGAAATATTATATTGCAAACCAACACATAAAAAATCACAATGAACCAAAAATTATATATAAAAACAAAAATCGTTATAGAATCATGGGATCTCCAAAAGTATAACCATACCATACCATACCATCACGCCATTTCCCTTTTTGGGGTAGGCAGAGAGAACCGAACGCCAGACTCCTCTCTCTTGACATACATTCCTCGCTTCATTCACGTCCATACATCGTCTCATACACGCTCTTCTATTATTCTTACTTCTAACGTCACCATCTTTCAAAATCCCATTTATGTGATCGTGCCAACTTTTTCTTGGCCGACCTCTACTTTTCGTTCCTCTTTTATCAGCCTTGTATACTTTTTTTGTCAGACAAAAAAATAGAGTTGGAATTATAAATATACGAAAAAATAGAGTTGGAATTACAAATATACGAAAAAATAGAGTTAAAAAGAGCAGGGGTTGGCAAATAAAACGATACCATGTTATGTTAAACCAAGAAAACACAAAGAAACTAAAAAATAGACGAGCATAATGCAAGACGATACAAGAACTAAAATATGACGAAGTCTGCCAAAATATGAATTTGTGGCCCTCATTCATCTCAACATACTCGTACGTTATTTAATTTTAATGATTGTATTCTTTCTATCACTTACATACGTTGTTTTATTTTACAACTTAAATATCCACAATATTCTCCGGGTTTGTCTTCCAATAATTTTTACCTGTTTGCAGAACTGAAACCTATTTTACAAACCTATTCAACAAAAAATACATCGAAATTTTGGCGTTTGAAGTCGTTAGATTAAAGCCGAATTTTTCATAAAATATGTTGTTTTATTAGTTATCCTACCAATGTATAGAGTGATTGATTACTAACAGTGGGTATATTTAATTCGCTATTTTGCTAACCCATTTTTTGCTTTAAATAATAATGAACTTATAGTGTAAAAACCTGATTCGTTTAAATATTTGCATAATATTAGTTGTTTGCAACATATTTCTCGTTTTGAAACCTTTCTGGTGACCTTTAAGTCAACTTTTTAGGTTATCTCGGCAATTTCGCAAGTAAACTTTAAATATTTTGATTGATAATTTCGTTACATCAAATTTAATTTGTTTGCATTATTTAAATTTTCATGTTGTTTCATACCTTAAATGGTTAGTGTTTTGCATAAATTATTAATTAGCCTAGATGATTTTAATGTGGATGTTGGATGTATATTAGTTTTATTGCATTGTTATAATATGTTTATTTATATAACTCCAAATATTGGATTGATATATTTTCAACGTTATAAAAAAATAATTATAATGTAGGCAATGACTAATTAATGGATAATTACATTCGTATATTCTTATATCATCGTCATCTTAATAATTGGTGTGTGTTCTAAATAATAAATTTACAGAACAGTACGTTACTGTCTATTGAATAACAACTTACATAATTACTTTAATCAAACAGGAATGAGTGGTTTTCTACGACTGTTAAGAAGAAGCGACTGCTTCTTCCTAAGGACGGATAACATTTGACTAAGAAGCAGACGTATCGAAACCGGTGATAAAAATCAACCATTCGTGGTTTAAACAGATTCATAATGAGAATTGATTTTAATTTAATTTTTTGCAAAAAGGTTGTCTTAAAATATTTTTACAAAAATATAATAATAATAATAATAATAAAGGACAACTTTTTACAGACTTGTTCATTTCTAACAGTTGGTACTTGTTTGTTTTATGTTCACAAATAAACCGACCGCCGTGGCACAGTTGATAAGCCGTTGGGTTTCTGTGCAGGCGTCCTGGGTTCGATTCCCAGCAGAGGAGAAATTTATTTAAATTCATTTCTCATGCAAATATTGCTTCTCTGGGCTGGAAACACTGGTAAGTTGGAAGAAATTGCCATACGGCAATAAACTCGCCACTTGCGCAGGGTGCAAGAAAGTGTTATTATTTTTATAAAACTTTATATGGTTCTTCTTCTTATTGAGCCGCTCGTAACGGAGGTTGGCGACCATCACACCAAACTCACCCAGATCTTTTTTTTTAATAGTAGGCAACCCACCCTTAGAAGAGTGATTTGTGCCAAATAGAAGAAATAATAAAAAAATATATTAGTGAATATTACGACTTACAGATTAATACAATTGATTAAGATAAATTTAGATATTGCGGAATAAATAGTAAGAGAGTTAGATCTTGCGCCAACCTAATTAGTGAAGCCGCATATGGAATACTGATTTTTATGCCACAATATTCTTTTACGTTCCATACTCCGTCTTAGATTTATAAGTTCTTCACTATAAGTCACTATACCTTCACTATAAGTTGTGGATAATATTTATCACCACGGAAGAAGAGGCCAAAGTATTTATTGTTGACAGCTTTTGTATATTGAGAAGATGGCCTCGCCGTAATTAATTGGCCCATTTATTTCAAAATCGGTTTATACATCTATTTATATCGTTTTATCGAGTTAAAATTCAATATCTATTGCTCTTGAAAAAAAAATAAACCGATATGTTATGAAATTATAATTGTTTGAAGATGTAAATCTATATGGTGACAGAACCATAGCGTGACTAGAAATTCAGTGGAACCAGGTTCACATCCTGCCTTGAATGATTTCGTTCACCGATAGCACAGATATTTGCTTAGTATGTTCAGAGAGAGTTTCTTACAGCCAACAAATGAAAAAATAAAATTCATACTTTTTCATTGGTGACAGAACCATAGCGTGACTAGAAATTCAGTGGAACCAGGTTCACATCCTGCCTTGAATGATTTCGTTCACCGATAGCACAGATATTTGCTTAGTATGTTCAGAGAGAGTTTCTTACAGCCAACAAATGAAAAAATAAAATTCATACTTTTTCATTGGTGACAGAACCATAGCGTGACTAGAAATTCAGTGGAACCAGGTTCACATCCTGCCTTGAATGATTTCGTTCACCGATAGCACAGATATTTGCTTAGTATGTTCAGAGAGAGTTTCTTACAGCCAACAAATGAAAAAATAAAATTCATACTTATTCATTTCAGGTGCCTAGGAAACGCCGTTTCTTCTCATAAATTCTTTCTATCTATGTATTTTTGTCTTAATATACATGTTATTTATTACCCACATATTTTTTTAGTTATGCCTGTAATTTTTTATTTAGTGCTCCGCATTTTAATTTTCCTCTGTTTCACGTATGTATATATTTTTTCATACTGACATTTTATATTCACTTGTAAGTACCTTATTTACTTAGTTTAAATATTAAGTTTTTGCTATAACTTATATTTAATGTTTAATTTTGTTATTTTTATTGATATACCATGTAATTTTTGTAAATATTTATTGTGAAAAATATTTTTAGGTTTATCCTGTTTCTTTTTCATTTAATTTAAATAAAAAAATATTGAATATATAACAAATTGATTGAACATGATATTGACTTCCACGTAAGAATTTAAACTGGGAACTAGATTTAAAAAAAAATAACTTTCCTTCATGAATACCATTGATTTACCATTGCACGATTAATATTCATTTAATGAATATTGACAATGTAATGCATATCGAATTTTAATAATAAACGATTTAAATAAATAGGAAAAGAATATTAAAAAATAATATGTTGTAAATATTGTTCACTCACCATTTTTAACTGTTGATTTGTTGACATTTTGGTAGTAGCACTTTTATCACTTTTTTAGTTATAAAATCACTTCACCAAACACAACACAAAAATCACAATTGAAAATATTCTGTTGGATAAGTTTTTATCTGAAAGAAAAAGAAAAAAAACATTTAAAATCATTTTCAATGAAAAAAATCATGAATCATATTTAAATAGTTTAAAATTAATGAATGAGAACAAACCACCGGCAGTTTATTTAGCAATTAATTTGCATGCCATGTTTATAGCAATTTTCACAAAAAAACCACATTGATTTAAAAAATATAAATCACAATATTATATCATTTGTATTTATGTACTTCATTGTTTACACATACAACAAATATTCCAATTGAATTTAATTTTCAAAAGTGATATAAAGACTTGTGGCTGTTTTCATAAACTAGTTGCATGATACACATGAGATCCGATTGTCGATGGCTATAGTACGCATTATTGAAGAATACGTACCAAACTATTAACACAAACACAAATTAATAAATATTTTAAGATATTTTGTTTTCTATGTATAATATGTAGGTATATATGTGTGGATAGGATAGTATGGAGGTCAGTCTGTATATCCTACCCAGAATATGAAAACAGCAAGATACATATATGTTTGTAGACTAAGTAGTTATCAAACTATCGAGTGAGATATTGTGTAGTGTTTACTGCCTTACAAATTGTATGAAACAATGTCGTCACTTAATTCAATTTTATAAAAATTGTTAAAAAAAATGAGATGTAATAGGCAATGTTAATATTTTTATAGAAAATTAAATTGTCTAGTTGGGGTGTTTCGATTAGTATAGGCAGTTAAACACATAAATTTATCATAAAAATATTGTTTTTCTTAATAAAAAATGTTTGAGAAACTCTGGGTTAGTAATCCAATGGTCGCGAGTTCGAATCCTGCCTCGACCGATTTCGTTCACTTATAGCACAAGCATTTATGCTTATTTTAGGGAATGTAGGAAGATGTATATGTACTTGTTTAACTAGGGCATATTCATTTTAAAAAAATGATTCAAATTGAGCTGTCATGTTACACAATATTTTCTTCACTCGTAAATTTAAGTAGTAAGTATTTATATTTATCTCGAAAAGGATTACACAACTATCACATCTTAATGTTGTGAGGATTACGTCGCTTGGATTGGTTTAAAGAGATTGTCAATATACTCGTCTAAAAACACTATTTTTCATGAAAATCTTGAATCTCTACACTGGAAACACGGGTTAGTTGAAAAAAATGACAATTGGTATTTAAAGTAATAATAATATTAATTAAAATCAATTTAGTTAAAAAAATTGGTACCTACCTATTCTTAACTAGTGTGTGATTTAATATAGTAATGTTCGTCTATAATTGGCTAACTTTAAATGTAAAATGTTTTAGCTGTAAAATTGTTCATAGCTGTTGACAAACTAATAAATAAAATAAAAGCATTGTCAGTGTCACCCCGTGTAAAAGGATTGTTGCTTTCATTGTTTACAAAAAAAAACAATTTCTCAATAGATGGAGTTACATAAACGTTTTTTCATTACTTCATAGATGGCGATGGTGTTTTTCAGCTTATTTCAAACGATCAATTTCTCATTATTAAAATATATAGAACTTTCAAAATTGCATTGATTAGGGAACTCAATAACAATGCATAATTGGTGAACGTTGCACAAGCGCATAAAGTGATCGCGTAAACCATCCAATGACTGGTAGTAAGCCATTTAGGTGAGTTGAGTTCCTGGTTCTCCTATAATATTCTAACTTAGTATTTATTCGGGTGTTAAAATTGACGAAAATAAAAAAATACATAGCGCTGTTTAATGATTCAAGATCATTCCAAGGGCGCTGATAGTTGAAAACACTGGTTAGTTGGAAGAAATTGCCATACGACAATAAACTCGCCACTTGCGCAGTGTTGATTTTTTTTTTTTATAGTTTAGTTACATGCCGCTCTAACGAAACAAAGCAGTTTTCAGTCCTTTAGTGAAAGTGCTCTTGCTTTGAGCACTGCGAACATCTGGAGGCAGTGCATTCCACTTAATTGGACCGCTCACACCAAATCATCGATCATAGTAAGCCGCTCTGCTGACTCTGTCCCCCTTTAGGGAGTTGTTACTCTGTGATCCAGACGACCTGAGTGTGAGATGCCTCCCAGAGAGCTCCATTCTATGACATAGCTCTTTAATGTATTGTGGTGTTAGGTTGTATAAAGTTTTAAACACGATCAAACAAATTTTGTAATCAACTCGCTCTGGACACTTCAACCAGTGAATTGTTTAGTAGTGGAGTTATGTGACATCGTTTCACCGCACCACAAATAAGCCTTACCGGTGCATTAAACACCATTAATAAATTTAACATTAAATTATCACTAAGCCTGTGTTTCTCGTACAAAGAATAAAGTAATAGTATAGCTAAAATACTTTGATTTCATAAAATTGTTCAAAGCTTTTGGATGTTTCATTGAAATCTAATGCTGTAGAACGGCGCATTTTGAAAAATTTTATGAAATTAAAGTATTTTAACTATACTATTACTAATACTTTTGTAGAAACAACCCAGCCTAAGTACCTACTAACTTGATGTTCGGTCTTATTGATTAACCACCATATATTGGTATGCATTGACGCCCAAGTGATAAAACTGTATAATTATTTAGAAAAAATCTTATATAAACCGATCGATGTTAAATCTTGAACAAAACACAAAACGAATAAATCCTTACATAGTAGGAATGTACCTAAATAAGGTTACGCAACACTGACTGCTCTCCTTTCTATAATACGCTATAATAATGACTTATTAATAATTTGAGAAAAAATCAGCTTCAAGCCATTTTTTACGACATTTTAAAATTAACACTGCATTCTAAGCAGTAGTGTTATGTGTACGTTGAGATATCTCATTAAAATGCACTTAAATACGACTTCAATGGACGGAATTGCAAAAAAAAACAACTATATTTTGCTGTACTCTCTCTATAAAAACCTGATTTGATATGACAACTTCGACACTATTCATATAAATAAATCTGGTGAAGTATATGTGATCGGGTTTGAAGTTACGTACTTTTAATTTGATTTGATATTAAAAAAAAAAAAATAATAATAATATAATAATAATAAACACTTCCTTGCACCCTGCGCAAGTGGCGAGTTTATTGCCGTATGGCAATTTCTTCCAACTAACCAGTGTTTCCAGCCCAGAGAAGCAATATTTGCGTGAGAAATGAATTTTAATAAATTTCTCCTCTGCTAGGAATCGAACCCAGGACGCCCGCACAGAAACCGAACGGCTTACCACTGTGCCACGGCGGTCGGCATAAATCAACAGCAAAAATATGTATAAGGAAAGTTAAATTATTAACTAGATCATCTAGGTAACCTATATTTTTTGTCTATTGTGTGTGCGGATCATCAACGTCTGCGTAGTGGTTATGGGTATAATTTTCGTCAAACTAAATTAGTGTTTTTTTGCTTCGTTGATATACGTGCAAATCGCCCCCTTTCTCGGCGAAACGGCTCAAGATATTTGGCGACAACTATACACTGTCCCTGTCAACACTTTTGTGCGGACTGTGAGGAAAATACAAATATATCATGTGTGTGGACACAATTTGGTTTATGTGCGCGCGCACACTTTACAGGGATCATTGTTGATGATCTATAGCTATGGGTACGCTGTCCCTTTCAACGATTTTGTGCGGTCTGTGCGGAAGATACAAATATGTGTGCGGACACAATTTGGTATATTATGTGCGTGCGCACACTCGAACACTTTACAGGGATCATTGTTGATGATTTATCACGACCCAATATTCATTACAAATATTTATAATCAACAGTTTATCAAGACATCATATTGAAAAAAAATATATAAAAATTATATCTAATGGTATAAGTAATTTCTTTTTTTTTAATACTTATATTTATACAAAATAAACATATAATCGATTAAGACTCAATGTCTACTTTTCACATTTATTTAATGTATTTTTATATTAAACACAGATTATATTGCACGTTTGACAGAGTGAGGAATGTCCACGTTCGCGGTAGTATCAAAGTGGCCCCAATAGACGAAAAATTAGTCGAAAACTGGCTTAGATGGTATGGCCACATTTTGAGACGACAGACGGACAATATGATAAATAAAGCCTCGGACATGGAGACTCCAGCGAGAAGACCAGGCAGACCACCAGCTACATGGCTGTCGAACATGAAGAAGCATCTGCGAGAGAGGGAGCTGAATCTTGATCTGGCACAGGACAGGCGAGTTTGGCGAAATAGATTAAGGAGAACCGACCCCAAGTAAATGGGACAAAGGCGAGGGCGAAGAAGAAGGTAAAATATTAAATATCGTACTACAAAATGTGATGGGTGGTGGCAGAGCAGTTAGCGCGCTGGGTTAGTAATCCAGCGATCGCGAGTTCGAATCGACCACGACGGATTTCGTTCACCTATAGCACAATTTATGTTTAGTTAAGGGGACGAACGAGAATGTATATTTATTTACTTGTTACTAGAGCATATTCTTCTTCTTCTTCTTCTTCATCTGGTTTTAGGCCGAGGGCCTGTTTTTTTAGTCGGAGACTGCCTCTTGTGATCTGGATGTTGTCCGGGTTCCGAGGCTTCTTTTTGTAGGTTGTAGGTCTTTTTACCCTAGGTAGGTAGCTAACCTCACCTAAAAACCCTCCTCCTTTTTCATCCGGGATTGGGACCGGCAATGGCGGAGGGCATATTCATTTTAAAAAATCTAAACCAACTTTATTTTATAAGTTGTAAAATCCTTAATTACTATCTTTAATTCTGAATTAATTAAAAAAAGGCAGAGAAGAGAGCGAGAGACTATTGCATATAGTGAAATGAACAAATACCTTGTACTATCATACTACCTTACATTAGGTACCAATAGATTAACACTATACTAAACAAAATATGTAATGGCACTCCGAGTGTCTTATCCAGAAATCATTTGCAAAATATAAACACTATAATGAGTAAGTGAAAGGAAAAAAACTAAGAGTACAACATAGTTGTGTCTCCAATACACACATCCTCTGTGTTGGTGGAGTGGAGGTATACATACGATGCCAATATAATTCTTAATATGTTGTTTTTTTTTATTTGATTAATATATATTTTTTTATTGTGTTTTCTAATATTTAATGATTTATGTTTTATTGTACCTACTGGATTTGTAATAATAACTGCTGTGAGGCACCGGCATAGAATAGTGCTTCCACTCTTTTCTATTATTGTTTTCGAGTGTCCCTTAAGAGCCGGGTAATCGAAAATACAACAAGCAACAATAACATCTGACAAAGTTCAGCAATGAGGTTCACCACCCATTCTGAATATAGTGCCTTTTAGGTGAGACGAGACTGGTGTGTGGGTGTACACAGATATGTTGTGCTCCCTTTTATAAGGCAATCACACCCGCACACCTTTCGCTGGTTATGGTATGAATGAATGAAAAAAAATAATTAATACTTGATTCGGATGAAGAACGGGTAAATGTATCAGTTTCTTGTATTATGCGATTGTGGTTAACAAAATTACTTGCATTAGATGTATAGTTTATTTATGATCTTACTCTGATATTCTGTTATGTCACGTTTGATCTGAGTTTTTGCCTATTTTTTTTTCTCATTTATTAATAAAGCAACAGCTGTAACGCCAATGGCGGAAGTTCAAATAAACTTATTGTTAAAATGATGAAAAAATATATGTAATTAAATTACTCAATATAATTTACACTTTGTTTTAAACTACCGTTCTGTGTATTTATTTACGACGAACATTATCAATCTAGTGAACGCATTTAGTGAGGTGGTGGCAGAGCGGATAGCGTGCTTGATAGTAATCCAGTGGTCGCGAGTTCGAATCCTGCCACGCCCGATTTCGTTCACCTATTGCACAAGCATTTCTTCTTAGTTTAGGGAATGTATGAAGATGTATATGTACTTGATTCAAGGATATATTCATTCATCTTTGAAAAAAAAAAACTTTTGACCCCAAAAATGTAAGATTTTGCACGTCAAGTGTATGCTTTCAGTGCGTTCCGATAGCCGCATGGGACTTTCACGTGACGCTTCGGAAACGCGCGGCGGGGCGCACTGAGTCGTCCGCGAGGCGCGAGAAAAATGAAAGATAATAAGGCCGGTCCTGTTCTACGGTGTTGAGGCACGGACCCTCAAGGTTGGTACCATATACCGCCTGGAAGCGTTCCAAATCTGGATTCGCCGTAGAATGCTAAGGATATATTGGACCGACTTGGTGAGCAACGTTGAAGTCTTGCGTTGAGCTAATACTGTCAGTTGTTCACAAAAGTCAAGTTCCGTAAGACTTCGTATTTTGGTCACATAATGAGAGGCGAGAAATACGTGATCCTTCAGATGATCACAAAAGGGATCGAAGATTGAGGTCCGTAGAGGGGTCGGCAGGAAGCGGCTATTGTGGCTCCGAAAAACATTCGGGAACGTACCGGAATGAGGTGTGTGAAGGACCTGTCTCGCACCGCGCAGGGCAGAGAGAATTTTTCGGGGAACCCGACAGGACACGCGAAGAAGACGAAGAATATTACAATATTTTATGCACCTTTATGGGTGAATTATGTTCAGTTGAATGCTTGATCGATGCTTAAGTTGCATTTTATTTTGATCTTCTTAATAATTTTGATCTCCTTCTGTGATTCATATTAATTACACCAACATAGTTAACAAGTCTCTTTCTATGGCTCTGAAATCGCGTCAGAGATTGGATTTACCCCCTTCTCGGCAAAATGGATCAAGATATTTGACGACAACTGTAACTTAAAAGATACAGAAAAGCAATTTTTGAGATTTTTCTTAAAATATCTGCTGCGAATCGAATATGGGACGCCTACACAGAAACCAAACGACTTGCCACTATGGCACAGAATTATGGAGATAGAAAATTAATGTGTGTCGTTATTTTTATTTCATACTTAATATTATCGTTGACACAGAATTCACTTTCAATTTCAAACAATTACCTACAGCTCCAGATATACAACTATCTTCAAGGTAGAACAAGAACCGCATAATTAAGACTTTTTATATGGCTAGGTACATAGGTAGGTGCTCTATTCATACCAAGATGCGCTGTGATGCACACAGTTTCTGCTACATACAGAGGTCAACTGGTTTTTCTCGTTTTGCACCTTCAATAATATAATGTAGGTACTTATAAATACTATTTCTGCACCTACGAGAATCTCTGATAAAACGTTTTACATATCGTGATAATATTTTCATACGTGCTGTAGTTGTTGACATAATTTATAATTATAATAATTAAGTAACGTCATATTTATAATTATCGACTCATCTCTCGTAAAACAAAAACACTCATTTAAAAAACTCTTCTTAGACCAGTCATGACATATGCATCAGAATGCTGGACATTGACCAAGAAGGACGAAAATGCATTGTTGGTGTTCGAAAGGAAAATGCTTCGCAAAATATTTGGTCCTACCTGTGAAGGAGGATCTTGGAGGATCCGGTTTAACCACGAGCTAGAAATAATGTATGGCGAACCAAACGTTGTCCAATACATCAAAATACAACGTCTACGTTGTCTCGGACATGTTTGTAGAATGGAGGATAGCCGGGTCCCAAAGAAAGTATTGGACACCTGTCCTGATGGAAGAAGAAGCAGAGGGAGACCTAGGATGAGATGGCTGGATGACATCGAGGGCGATATAAGAGCGATCGGACAGACAAATTGGAGGAGACTTGCTGTCGACAGGGCGGGATGGAGGCAGTTTCTTGAGGAGGCCAAGGCTCGCACCGGGCTGTAGCGCCATTGCTGATGATATTTATAATTGGTGTTATGAGTTACTTTGCAATTACGTGTTACTTATTTAATTTTGTATTGATTGATTCTGAGACTACTATAAGTATGTTGGTTAATTATCATTGCAAAGATCAATTAAACACGCACCTAATTTGTTTACACATTTTGGAAACTTGTTTATCTTGTAAGCGATGCAATAATACTGGTGTTCTGCCAAAGATCTCTTGATTTGTATACAAAACAGACTCGCTGATATCGTAAAATAAATTATGAGAATCTTGTAATTAAAAATGAAAAAAAAAGAGGAAGCCTTATTAGGATGTGAAATGAAATGAAACATTAGCTATGTACTGGTATCATTGCAAAATCGGAATCTTAGATTTAATTTAATAATAAAATAACTAAATGACGATTGTATACAACTAGATGACCGGGCATATTTCATCCCGCCTGACAGTCAATGATGAATGTCGCGTTTACCTTTAGTTAATTTTAATTTAGGATTTTACTACGGAATACAATGAACAAAAAACATTAAGTTCAATAGTTTATTAGGATATAATAATAATAATATATATAAAGAAAATAAAAATTCAATCATACATTCACGATCGCATTGCGGTGTGATTTTATTTATATAAAAATTACATTTCTGTGTAATTAATTTAACGTGAATTTAACCGGTATATGTTTTTTATTCATTTTTCTAATATTTTAAGAATTATTCTGCTAATTGTGTCAGATACGAATCCAAGAAATCGTTACAATTATTGATCCGGCCGTTATTGACTAATAAATGGAACTATCCATATATTTTATTTTGTTTATTCAGATTGTGTGGTATAAATAATGTTTATTAAGGACAAATATTCATGGTTGAAAGAATAGTATATAGTTTCTTCGACATTCTCAGTATTTACCTGTACGAATGCTTTTTACCATATGTGTGTCATTTTCCCTAATATCTTCGCAAGCAGAACAACATTATGTGAAGGTCCTATTGTTGGCCCTTCTTTGCCGGCTGCTCAGGTTCGAGCTACGCTCTCACCGTCAGGGGATGTCTTCGTTGCAAGTTAAGGTAGTTGAATAATATATACATTAAGGTTTAGCAAAATATATTTCTCGGTCACTTGAATGGGTTGTCACGCCGTCAATACAATTTCAATACAATTTATACATAGATACAATTACATACATGACTACAACGAAAGGTCAATACAATTTATTTTTGTTAGTAATCAATAATTTGAGATATATCGTAAATAAGTTAATTAATATTTTATACCGCGTGTGTCATCTTGAACCTCTACAAAAAATAAACAAAAAGGGTGTGACGGTACCTGGAGCCTTGTAAGGGTTTGTCGGTGTCGCATCGAACCGACTCTTCGAGAAGCACTAAATACTTCTCCAAGAGATGGGACAGTTCACCACCGGAAATGAATTCAGTGACTATGTACAGCTTCCCTCCAGTCTGCCATTTCGGAAAACAGCTCACAATGAAGGATGGCGACCGCAGACCTCTTGTATATGCACCTCGTCCCTTACTTGCTTTAAACAATTCTCGGATACTATCTGAGCTCGAGCAGAATCCTCAGAGCAAGCAATTTCTTAGATTCAACATGATGTACTTAGTGTACTTTGCGAAATGTACCCTTGGAGATAGCATCCAAATGTTTCAATTGCTTGCTGTGCGTGTCACAGTCGATCTTAAACTCGGGCAAGAAGAAGCTTTCGATATTAGCTACAGGCCAAGCAGTTCGATTGGCTCGGAGGGGAGCCATCAAAGTAGAATCATTCCAGGATATTCTAAATCGTCCATTATTATAACGCTTTTACAAATTAATCACAGTCAATATTAATATCAATTACACGAAACTTTAAAAAGATGCTTTAAAGTAAAAATTAAAAAATATTTAAACAAACTTTATTCTGATAAAAATTAACACCGATCAACATTAGCTGTCTATGGTTATTTTACTTTTCACTCTCAACACTTGATTATTAATCACTGGAGTTATCATTCTCACAAGTGTAGTGTGAACACGTATCTTTTTGATCCATAATAAATTTATATTTTGTGCTAGCTTTCAACCACTGTTTAATTGTGAAAGATAATTAAGTTACTAATACCTCCACATTTTGAATAAAAAGTTGTCAACGATCTGAAGTTACTTTATTTTCAATTAATCCGTTACTTTATTTTCAATTAATTATTCTATCGCACCACATTCGATATTATTTTTCTCCGATCAAAATACTTTCAAAGTCAAAACCGAAAAAAAAGCCGGCGGGAATCCAGACATCAACTCGGCGTCACTTGCGCGCGCCGATAGATCGGAACGGCGGGAGAGTAGACGAAAATCGCCGCGCGCGCACCTCTAATTCTCATATCTGCCGATGGCGATACGGTCGTCTGAGGCGCGCGCAGCTCGAACGGCCTTCGACGGGAATATAGATAGAATTGTTGCGCACGCACCCGTACTTTTCATCTCTGCCGATGGGGCGAGTGTCGGTGCGCGCGCACCGAAGGTCACCATCTGTACCGAATCCAATGCCGTGTGATTTGAGTGTCGTAAGGAGTATTTATACTCCTTACACACCATCTTATCTTGGGAAAAAAAAAGAAAAAAAAAGTGTTAACGTCGGTTAGCGTCTAGCAATTCGGACGATGAGGTCGTCAATCGTAATAACATCCAGGGATCGCGGTCGCTGCTCACTACTAAAATTCCCCCAAGGCTCTCTCTTTCGGTTCTTAGTAGTTGATGACACACGATGACAGGACGATGGACAAGATTTACCATAAAAATTATCAGCATGTTTGATCAACCCTTCTCATCGTCAAGGAAACATATTAACAGAAAAAATGATGCCCAAACTACAAGTTTAAATGAACGAGGTCGCTATTGCAAACGATATGCTACAATCGGAGTTGCCTATATCAAGCAACGTCGTTCATCCAACAATGATCATACAATAATACAAGTACAACACATTGTATGCATGACAAAAAAAATATTAACAGGAGCAACGAAGGACCTCCGATTATAAGTCCAGATGAACAAGGTCGCTATCGTAAACACTAGATGCCATAATAAGGCTTGCCTATATTAAGCAACGTTGTTCATCCAACAAGATCATATAATAATACAAGTACAACACATTATATACATGACAAAAATATTAAAAATCAACAAAATTCAATATAAAACTAATTTACACAATGGTTCACTGAAGCTATGTTTCTTGATGTTGGGTGGGAAAAACCCTTTAACAAATGGCAGTGCTTTTTCCCCACTTCACTGACACTGATTAGAAAAACCAGTGGTTTAAATTTCTTGCTGTCGGAATATTTAACTTTACACGGAGGGAATACATATTTTTTGGTTCAAGTATGACACTTACAAACTACGTACGAAACTATCAACTTATATACTAGCAACATAATATATACTTAATAATTAATTCTTATATTCCAATTAACATTGGTTGCGGTGTGACAATCCATTCTGCAGTAACAAATTTATACAAATAATGACAAAATATAAAGCACCATCAACGGTACGGGCTTAATTTAAATGAACGGTTTAGGGATCATCAAATAGTCGTACGATAAGATAGTATAAAATAAAACAGTGATAAAATAGACGCGGTGATTCAAGCAACCGTGGAAACGAGTATAAAAATGTTTAACGTAACTTAGAATAACATAATAGGAATGTAAGGAGGACTTAAAAGTGCAAAGTTGACACATCCTTCAACAATATTAGACGGGAACACGTGTGCAGACAACTGGAACTCATTAACTCAAAGGTGGAATACAGTTGACAAACACACAGTATATACTTTGCCCAAATAGGCAGACGGAATCCACTTGGATGCCCATTCTCAATATCTCACTTAGACCGCAGATGAGTGATTATACAAGCAGAATCGGCAATCACCCAACAAACGGTGTAGTCCATGAGCGTCCTAGAGGTTTCCAGTAAGTAGAATCACTTACACCTCAAAGTGCGGACTTAACCACCGATAGAACAATTTCTCCTCCGGAGGAAGTTAGTCACTTTTCCGTCCTCAGAGACAATTTTCCACAATCCATGATCTCGTCAGATCATACTCGCCCAGCCATCGGCTAGACTGCAACTCCTACTTCAGATCTCTGGTGATCAGCCAAGATCTCATCATTCTTCCACAATGCTTTCTCAAGGGTGACAACAACAATTATTGCCACTGACAATATGACATGATCACTGCTCAGTCAAGGGTACTCTGAATAATCATAAGAAGAAGAACATCAACTACAGTCACAGAGTGTCTAGACTCGTCACAAACACACTCAACTCACATTCGTCAGAAACAAGGCTCATCTTTCGCTCAACATCTGTCATACCATGAAACATACATCATTCGTCACGGAAAGATACATTTATACACGAATAACGAGTCCAAACAAGTAAGGAAATCAAGAAGTACTGGGGGGGATGGGATAACCGAGTCGACAACGGTGATACACACCGGCCCGTATTTGTCGACCATGAAACACAATAATTTAGTAAATAGGCGCCACTTGTTTTAATTTAAGGGAAAACAAGAACCCGAGAAATTCATCCTATACCTTCGGTCGTATAAGGAAATATTAGACGGGGAGAGTGAGAGCACCATCAAAATTAACAGTAATCGGATATTGACCGAATATACATATACAAAACAAAATTAGAATAATAGATACACGTCCATCTGGTAAGGATTTCGACATCAACAGTAAGACGGTAAAAAAATATTACAAGTACATGGTTCACAATTGCTTGAATCAGACGTAGACAAAATCTTAAAACTAACGTAACTTAAGCCTAAGAACGTGATGACCTATGTAAGGCAACATGGAAGGTGGACAGACAGAATAAGGGACAGTTTTATTCAACCTTGCGACCAACACATTCAAGTATGACTAGCGAATATGTGTCCAAGGGATGGGAAAGATGAGAGGTAAGATATTAAGGTGAATCACATGAGAGAGTGGGATAAGAGGTTGTTCGGAGGTTTTTACTCCGCTCGCAACACAATAACAAGAGAGACCTATTCTACTAAACCCGGCCTATTGGGTGCCGAAAATGTAGATTGATCCGGGGCCTTTTACGCCGCATTCAAAACTACAAAATGGCAGAGGTATTCTTTAGGCCCCAATCTGCAGGCGGTTTTCGGAGGTAGACTTTTGAAGAATTCGATGATGTTCAAAACATGTAGTTCCTGTCTAATCGACTTTGACTATGTCTTTAATGTGATACCGACCGCAAGGTTTACCTTGCATGTTACCCAGTAAGTAGATCTTGTCGGACACACACTGAAGTACCACATTCTTGACAAACTTAGGGGCAAGTTTGGAAGTAAAGCCCTTGGCTCCATCGGACAGAACGAAATTCCTTCTCCAGACTGTTTGACCCACGGATAGCACACAATTCTTCCTCCTTAAGTTGTAACGACTAGCATTCTTTTGGAATGCTGTTAATAGGTGAGAAGTTACTCGGTCGTATAATGTTTCAAGGTTCTCAAGTGATTTGATATAACTCGGGGAGTTGTGGTGAGGGTCATGTGGGTCGTTCTCTACATCATGCATTGAAGCATGCGGGTGGGGGTGGAATCCATGCATTAGGTAAAAGGGTGAGTGGTCTGTGGTTGCGTTAACGGTGTTATTTAATACGGAGCAAATTTTGGGAAGGTGGCCACACCAGCCTCTCTGGTCATCTTGCACAGAGATAGACAGGGCAGTGACGATAGATGCGTTGTACCTTTCAACGACATTATTTTGGGGATGGTACAGGGCGTTGTAGAACAGATCTTTTATACCGTAGTTTTCGAGGAACGTTTTGAATTCCTTGCTGACAAACTGTTTTCCGTTGTCCAGGATCATTGTTCGCGGAATAGAATAAGGTAGGAAAATGTTTTCTTCGATCAGTCTAATAATTGTTTTAGAATTGGCGTGGCGCAAGGGGAAAGCCCAGACAAATTTTGAAAACACGTCCACGACGGAGAGAATGTACATGTTTCGACGTTTGGAGAGTGGCAATGGACCAATTAGGTCGGCTGAGAGAGATTGCATCGGCCGATTAACTTTTTTGGGGACGGTCATGAGTCCTAAGGGTGGTTGGCGGTTCGGTTTATACGCCTTGCAAATGTCACAGTGTGAAAGAAATTGACGGATGGATTGAGACATGCCTCGCCAGTAATAAGTTCTGGAGAGGAATTCAAAGGTCTTATGGGCTCCAACATGGCACAGGAATTCATGAGTCGTCTGGATTAAGGGGTTGACATGGTCAGAAGGAACTACTACTTTCCAGCAGCGGTCGTTACCAGTAAGAGGGTCGTGCTTTGAATTTGAATAACGGTACAAGTGATTATCCTTGTACATAAATCCAGGAACTGACGCCGGATCAGTCATTGTACTCTTCTTTATTTTACTATACCAAGGGTCTGTAGAACCATCAAAGGGTTCCACTAGACTGAGATTGTCCAATTCAATTCGACTGAGCCCATCGGCCAAGTTATTCTCTTTGCCCTTCTTGTAGACAATTTGAAAATCGTACTGGGACAGGCGGCAGCTCCACCGCATCAATCGGCCTGATGGAGATTCCATGCTTGTCAGGTACTTCAGGGATCCGTGGTCAGAGTATACGGTGAACGAAGTTCCGTCCAGGTATGGTCTGAAGTAATAATAATAATAATAATAATATATTTATTAAAAATAAAAACACAAACAACAAATACAATAATAACAGTATAAACAAAAAATAGGAAAAAAAAATAACATCAATTAGGAATTCTCCCCGAAAATAAGAAAACCTTGTGCTTCGGGGAGGAGTACAGAAGATAACACCACAAAAATCACAAAAACAACAAAAAAGAGAAAAAAAAAAAAAAAGAAAAATATATATATATTTGATATGAAGAGAGAGAAAAAAAAAATACACACATACATATATACATGTATATACACACACATATACATATACACACATATACATATATACACACACACATACATACATACACATACATACACACACATACATACACACACATATAAATACACACACATACATACACACACACTCACATACATATATACACATACACACACATACACATACAAAAATAGTACAGTTAACGATACACAACAATGCCTATACAATGCACTCAATCATTCAAGAATATTTAATATGGCACAATGAGACGAAAAGCTATCTAAACCTTTTCTTGAAAGCTAACAGTGAGTCAGAAGGTTTCAATTTTTGTTTCCTTTCTAGCTCATTGTACCATTTTACGCCTAGGAATGAATAGTGGCTCTGACCCAACTTTGTACGTCTCATCGGGAGTCTTAAGCAACCCTCGATTTGTAGCCTTGGAGTTATATATCGTTCGTTATCTATATTAGCAATTAGTTCTTTGACCATCTGACAGACAGCAACCTTCCTGTATATACTCTGCACCGGAGGAACAGGCAATTCATTGTACAACAGGTTAGTGCTATAGTCGCGTGGTCTACTGAGGATTATCTTCAAGATGCTCCTCTGGACCACATACAATTGGTTTAAGGTGGTTACATAAGCTCCTCCCCATGCTACAATTCCGTAACGTAGGATTGAGTGCACCAACGCGTAGTAAACAGAAGTTATTGTTTTTTTATCTAATATGTCACGAAGATTATAGAAAATATAGTACATTTTTCTGACACGGTCAGTGACACAGCTTACGTGTTCCCTCCACTTAACAAGACAATCCACAATCACTCCCAGGTATTTTACTTGATCAGCTCTAGAGAGGATCCTACAGTCGCCACACAAGTCAGACGAACCAGCTGAGCAGATCGAACATTGGTCGCTATGTATAATTATTTTAATATCTGATGGTATTGATTTATATTGATGGGCAAATGGGACAAAGACGGTCTTGTCCACATTAAGGGATAGTAAATTATAATCAAACCACTTTTTTAACAGAGAAATATCCGAGCTAGCTATTTCAGACACTTGAGACCAGGAGTTGCCTTCCACAAGTAGGACGGTGTCATCAGCGTACGCAAGTATCTCTGATTTAAGACCAATCTCAAATAATTGGTTTACGTATAGGATAAAAAGTATTGGTCCCAGAACCGTACCCTGAGGTACTCCGTAAGTGGGGGTTTCACAGTTGCTGAGGTGGTTCCCTATCTTTACACGCTGACGTCTATTCAGGAGATAGCTTTCGATCCATTTTTTCGCTGCTCCGTGTATCCCAACGACTTTAATTTTTTCTACTAACTTAGCGTGGCTCAGACTGTCAAATGCCTTACGTAAATCCACAAATATACCCAGACATTTCTTACCCGAGTCCAATATTTTATAAATATCAGAAGACACTCTAGCCAGAGCGTCTTCTGTGCCCATATGCTCTCTAAAGCCAAATTGCCCACTATGGATTATATTGTTTGAATTTAGAAAACTTGTCAATTGTATCTTAACAACTTTCTCATATATTTTTGCAATGTTAGAGGTCAGGGAGATGGGTCTGTAGTTACCTACTTGTCTTGGATCACCTGATTTAAATATTGGAACTACATGAGTATTTTTGTAAATATCCGGAAAGACACCATTATTTAAGCTAACGTTGATTATATGGGTTAATGGTGACTTTATACTTTCTAAGTTTTGTTTGAGAATTTCCACTGTAACACAATCAAAACCAGGAGAGGATCCACCCTTCATACCACCAATGATTTTGACTATTGCTTCCTCATTTATACATTGAAAGTTACTAAGTTTAGTTTCTACTAATAATTGATTTTCACTGGTTACACTCCCCTGTTGTGAGCTGATTGTATTCGCCAATTTCTCTCCTACTTTCGCAAAATAATTGTTAAAAATATTAGCAACTTCCACAGGAGACTCCTGGGCGTTCCTTATTATGTCATTTTGTAGAATTTCGTGGATATCAAGTCGTCTACGTTTTTTATTTATAAATTCATTTATAGTACACCATACCTTTTTGGGGTTATTCATACTATTGTATTGAGTTATTTTTTTTGAGTAATACAAATTTTTTGATTTTTTTATTAGTACCGTAAGAGAATTTTTATATCCATTAAATTTATGTTTAAGTCTATGGTCATAAGGGAATCTTTTCATAAGTTTATATAATTTTTCTTTGTGTCTTATCGAGACAATCATGCCGGATGTAATCCAAGGTTTAATGATTCTATATTTGGAAGTGTTCGACAGAATTTAATATGGCCAATAATTCACGTTCTGTCACCGAGTAAGATCGTTCCTGGGGAGATAATTTCCGAGAAAAATAGGCGATTACATGTTCGGACCCATCAGGCATATTTTGGGAGAGATAGCTGCCGACGCTTATGGCACTGGCATCACAAGTTAACGAAAAGGGAACAGTGTAGTCGGGTGTTTTTAAAACCGGAGCGGTGGTCATGGCTTTCTTTAGAGCACAAAAGGACTGCTCTGCCTCAGGCGTCCAAGAAAATTCTTTGGATTTAATTTTCGAGCTAGTGAGTGCGCACAAAGGAGCGGCTATACGGGAAAAGTTGTTTATGAACCTGCGGTAATAAGAACACATTCCTAGGAATCCACGGACCTGTTTCGGGTTTTTAGGTCTGGGGTAGGATAACATGACTCTTACTTTTTCTGGGTCGGTGCGGATTCCTTCTGAATCGATAATGTGTCCGAGGTATTTCAGGGAGGCCTTGCAAAATTCCGATTTTGCAAGTTTAATGGTGAGGTTTGCTCCACGAAGACGGTCAAGAACAATGTTAAGGGTCTGGAGGTGGGATTCGAAATCTGAACTACAGATCAGGATATCATCGAGGTAACAATATACCTGATCTTGGACGTCACAAAAGAGTTCATCCACCAATCGTTGCATCGCCATACCACTGTTTTTAGCTCCCATGGGGCAAACTGTATATTGGAAGAGGCCTCGTCCAGGAACAAAAAAGGCGGTCTTAGGTCTGCTCTCTGGCGATAAGGGCAACTGCCAATACCCATGGCTCAGGTCCAGCGCAGTGAGAAACTTGATGTCTTTTAGATCGTCAAAAATTCGTAGAATATTGGGGATACGATATGAGTCTGCCGTAGTTACTTCGTTCAGTCGGCGAGGGTCCAATACGAAACGTGCCGTACCGTCTGACTTAGGAACGAGAAAACAGTTGTTCAGCCAAGGACTGCGGCTAGGCTCGACTACACCGAGTTCTATCATTTTATCGAGTTCCGAAATGATCTGCTGACGGCGAGCGTGGGATACAGGATACGTACGTTGTTTAATGGGTGGGTGGTCGTTCGTATCAATCACATGGGACACCAGGGTGGTTCGTCCTAGTCCTTTCTTTTCAAAGGAAATCTCTTCGAATCTACTGCGAATGTTTTCTATTCCACCCTTCTGCGTAGCAGAGAGGTGGTCGTACGATACAAGGCACTTGGGGGGGGTCTGGAGGACCGATATGACGACATTTTCTTTATTTATATTAATATTTACGTCCGCATCGGGGAAAAGTCGGGGGGCCAAGCCTGAGTCACGCAAGAATTGAGCACCCAATATTATCGAGTCCTCCAAGGATGGTACTGTACGAAAAGGTACCGTCAAGGTTCGGTTCTCGAAGGAGAGTGGAAGAGTAATAGTCCCGGTGATTGTATGGGGGGTCGCATCAGCTGTATAAACCACTCCTCCGGTGGGGCAGAAATCTAATTTAAAGTTCTCGAGGCTCGATGACAAGGAACCTCCCAACACGTTTGTGGCAGCTCCTGTGTCCAGTAAGGCTCGAAAATGGATGCCACGAATTCGGCAAGACAAAAACGGGCGGCTGTAGAGGTCGTTACGGATGGATAAGGCGTTCATGTTGTATATATTATGGAAGCATTGAACCGTTTTTAGCCAATCCTCCCACTCCTTACGGTGTTCGGGGGATTGGCTCATTGGGCGTTTTTTGTCGTGCGAGAGGTTTTGGGTGGGGGACGAGAAAATTTCGAGGTGTAAGGAGGGTTCCTCTGGGCGTTTTGTCCTTCAGGACGAGGGGTGAAGCGAGGGTTGTCCCTTATAGGTCGGCGAGGGCACTCCCTGGCAAAGTGTCCCTCCTGTTGGCAGGAGAAGCAACGTTTGGCAGGGGGAAAGGCGACTGAGGTGACGGTAGGTCCGCGAGCAAGTGGTTGAGGGCAGACTGGCTTCCTTAGTTGGTCGAAGGAGGCGACCAGCCTTTCAATGGCCATTACAGATGTTGGATCAGCCGCAGCCAGCAGGGAATGGTAATCTGGAAGTAATCCCCTCTTCGCCACACTGATAATATCTGCCTCTGGGAGTGGAACGTCCAGCCCCGCGTTCAACTCCTGGACGCGAGATATAAAATCTATGGCCGGTTCTTGGGGCTTCTGCGCAGAACTCCAAATCGCCAATCTCCTCTCCTCCATGAAGTTTGGTGCTTCAAAGCGGGAAAGAATGGACTTTTTTAATTCCAGCCACGAGACGTCCTCGGAAAATTTCAACCGATAGAACGCCAGAGCTCTACCTTGAAGAAACTCTGGGAGGGCGAACGTTAGCTCTTCCACTCTTACTCGTCTGGAGCGGGCCACCTCCTCTAACCTTTTAAGGAATTCTCTGGCGTCGCCGGAACCGTCAAACGTTGGTACCGGCCAGGTGCTATAGTTCGTGTTGATGTGCGGGAGGGATCGGCTCCTCCGACGTAGTAAGGAACTTGTAGGTGGTGTTGGGGGTAATTGTGGAGATAAAAGCGAGCCATCAGTCTGTATTGCTTGCATCACTAGGGTGAGGTCCCTAGAGGCCTGAGCTCTGACCACGGGCGCGACTTCAGGAAGTTCAGGGCCCAGGTTTTTATTGTAGTCGTTGGCCTGCCTCCGAAGCGTTGATAGAGCGCGCTTGGGAACTACGCCGCGCGCTGTCAATGCATGCTTTAGCGTAGCGGCACTTGACGAGTTGACATTGGGGATAACCGAACACGCTAAAGATGCACTCATTTTTAGAGTTGACAATTATTTTTGTACTAAATTCAACCAAAAAGTACGAGAAAAAATAGAAAATCTACCAGTAACTTGCAACGAGGCAGTTAAAACGAGTCCACACGTTGGGCGCCATGTGTGAAGGTCCTATTGTTGGCCCTTCTTTGCCGGCTGCTCAGGTTCGAGCTACGCTCTCACCGTCAGGGGATGTCTTCGTTGCAAGTTAAGGTAGTTGAATAATATATACATTAAGGTTTAGCAAAATATATTTCTCGGTCACTTGAATGGGTTGTCACGCCGTCAATACAATTTCAATACAATTTATACATAGATACAATTACATACATGACTACAACGAAAGGTCAATACAATTTATTTTTGTTAGTAATCAATAATTTGAGATATATCGTAAATAAGTTAATTAATATTTTATACCGCGTGTGTCATCTTGAACCTCTACAAAAAATAAACAAAAAGGGTGTGACGGTACCTGGAGCCTTGTAAGGGTTTGTCGGTGTCGCATCGAACCGACTCTTCGAGAAGCACTAAATACTTCTCCAAGAGATGGGACAGTTCACCACCGGAAATGAATTCAGTGACTATGTACAGCTTCCCTCCAGTCTGCCATTTCGGAAAACAGCTCACAATGAAGGATGGCGACCGCAGACCTCTTGTATATGCACCTCGTCCCTTACTTGCTTTAAACAATTCTCGGATACTATCTGAGCTCGAGCAGAATCCTCAGAGCAAGCAATTTCTTAGATTCAACATGATGTACTTAGTGTACTTTGCGAAATGCACCCTTGGAGATAGCATCCAAATGTTTCAATTGCTTGCTGTGCGTGTCACAGTCGATCTTAAACTCGGGCAAGAAGAAGCTTTCGATATTAGCTACAGGCCAAGCAGTTCGATTGGCTCGGAGGGGAGCCATCAAAGTAGAATCATTCCAGGATATTCTAAATCGTCCATTATTATAACGCTTTTACAAATTAATCACAGTCAATATTAATATCAATTACACGAAACTTTAAAAAGATGCTTTAAAGTAAAAATTAAAAAATATTTAAACAAACTTTATTCTGATAAAAATTAACACCGATCAACATTAGCTGTCTATGGTTATTTTACTTTTCACTCTCAACACTTGATTATTAATCACTGGAGTTATCATTCTCACAAGTGTAGTGTGAACACGTATCTTTTTGATCCATAATAAATTTATATTTTGTGCTAGCTTTCAACCACTGTTTAATTGTGAAAGATAATTAAGTTACTAATACCTCCACATTTTGAATAAAAAGTTGTCAACGATCTGAAGTTACTTTATTTTCAATTAATCCGTTACTTTATTTTCAATTAATTATTCTATCGCACCACATTCGATATTATTTTTCTCCGATCAAAATACTTTCAAAGTCAAAACCGAAAAAAAAGCCGGCGGGAATCCAGACATCAACTCGGCGTCACTTGCGCGCGCCGATAGATCGGAACGGCGGGAGAGTAGACGAAAATCGCCGCGCGCGCACCTCTAATTCTCATATCTGCCGATGGCGATACGGTCGTCTGAGGCGCGCGCAGCTCGAACGGCCTTCGACGGGAATATAGATAGAATTGTTGCGCACGCACCCGTACTTTTCATCTCTGCCGATGGGGCGAGTGTCGGTGCGCGCGCACCGAAGGTCACCATCTGTACCGAATCCAATGCCGTGTGATTTGAGTGTCGTAAGGAGTATTTATACTCCTTACAATTATTTAATAGGTATCAATTTATTATAGTGTTACATAAATTTACGCATCGAACTAGTAATTATTTGAATCGTTTTTATAAACAGAATAATATACCAACATTAACGCGCCAGCCAGCTAATTATATCGAGGAAGTATCGACAAAATGCCGCATTAAAAAAGCAAATAAACAATATATAATATATATTACCTCACCGCAAAAAGTAGGTACAATTATCTTCGTTTTGTTGAATTTGTGTAACTTTTTATGAATCTTCATGTTCGTCGTTTTTTTAATATCGTTTTATGAAAACATCCCGAGGCATAAGTGAAATTACTCTATAACATCGGAGTGAATGACATCAAAGCAATCAATAAAATATTACAGCATCAATCAAAACATATTTGTCTAATATTACTTTGAATGATTACACACATTTTTTCAAGCATAAAGAAAATAGGTATGTATGTAATCATATTCATTTTTGTTTTCGTATGAGGTCAGACATCAGGACAATCAAAATATTTTTAATATCACTTGAAACGTACACACATATGCATGCCTCATTAGCAAATAACATTAGATTTTTAGATGCTCTTGGTTTTTCAGAAGGCGTGAGACAACACACACACACACACACACACACACACACACACACACACACACACACACACACACACACACACACACACACACCTTCATTAGCAAATAACAAAAAAAGGTATATGACATGTGCATTGTGCTTTCTCCCAGTACCTACTGAAGTATGGTTGCGAACCGCTGTGGCACAGTTGGTAAGCCGTTTGGCTTCTGTGCGGGCTTCCTAGGTTCGATCCCTAGCAGAGGAGAAATTTATTTAAATTCGTTTCTCTCACGCAAATATTGCTTCTTTGGGGTGGAAACATTGGTTAGTTGGAAAAAATTTCCATACGGCAATAAACTCGCCACTTGCACGGAGTGCAAGGAAGTGTTGATTATAATTATAATTATGGTTTTAAAACTATCGCCTTTACAAAACGAATACTTTAAAGACTCCGAACAACTCTAGGACCAACGTAGAGGAAGATGTATTGTAGCCTTCGAGACAAAAAGCTTAACGAGTGGATAATTGAGAGGACTCAAGTGACTGACGTGGCATGTTAGATATATTCGATGAAATAGTATAGGGTCATATAGAGGACAACGGATGATCGACGGACCGAGGTTTCCTGGAGTGGCCACCAAGAACCGTCTGCAGAAACCAGAGCAGGACAACCAAATGGTCGAATATTAAAATATTGGCGGGGGTTCAATGACCCAGACTGGCGAGAGATGCAGAAGCATGGAAGTGGAAAGGGGAGGTCTACAATGCTGGAAAATTGGAATCAAGGACTCGATGGAATGATCCTGTTAACACCGAAAAAATAATTGTGACCACCAAACTGGCTACTGGTAAACCTTTGTTATTAGTAATAAAAGTTTATCTGTTTATGACTGTACTGTTTGATTAAACACACTAAATATTTAGTAGCACAAAAAGAATTGTTTTGTAGTCACTATAGTTCGGTTAATTTTAACATAACTTTTTTTTCTGCTACGGGATATTCAACCACCGAAGGCCTTCGATCTATCTTAGACCGTTATCATCCATCAGACCATCTGCAGTCGTGAGGTCAAGAAAGAAGAAGAAAAAAACAAAATACTTATATTTATGTACTGTTTTTTATTCATTTTTTACAGCAATAATCAGCGACCAGTGTGCATTTGTCTATATGGACATCCGGGTGGAAAAAGGAGGGTTGGGAGACCAAGGCTGAGGTGGGAGGATGGTGTGAGGAGAGATGCAGAACAGCTTCTCCAGGTGTCCAACTGGAGGACGGCAACTGGTGCCAGGGGACGTTGGAGGCGCTTGCTGAGGGAGGCCAAGGCTCAATTTGGGCTGTAGCGCCATCGAAGAAGAAGAAGAAGAAGTGTGCAGTTGTGCATTATTACCTATTTAAAAGAAGCACGGCAAATACGTGAATCTCACACATCAGTCACTTCTTATCTAACATGGCAAAATTAGTAATGGGTGATGAACCTCATTGCTGAACTATGTGAGATGTTATTTTGCCTCTTAAATTTTTGATTATTCGGCTCTTACGGAACACCCGAAAACGATGACAATATAAAACAAGGAAAGCACTATTCTAAATTGGTGCTTCTTAGCAGTTTTTTATCCTTTTTTATTTGATTTATTTTATAGATCGAAAGATAACCTAAGGAGATGGGGAATCATATCAGACGACGACTGCCTTTCGTGTGAATGCGGCCTGCCGCAGACGACTGACCACCTACGAGATAGCCCTGCCTGCCCTGCTACCTGCTCACTCGAGGACCTACTGCGCTGTAGTGGCACAGCATCTGACGTTGCCAACTATTGGTCGAGAACTGTTTGAATGCTGCTGACACGAAGAAGAAGATAGATTTACAGAACCAACAGTTTATATTATAAATTGACAATGGGAATACAAATAAATCAAGTTATAAACCTTATAAAGAATCTTCTAAATAAGTTGAACTGACTAAAAAGGACTTTAATTAGTCATATGCATCCGAACTTACTCGCGGTATGTTCGTTTGCGACCGACCAGTCAATTGTATTAACTACTTTCAGTTTGCACAGAACTCTTGTTAGTATCATTTCATTTTTATTTTTTGTAAAGCAAATTTTTATGACAAATATTGTTAGTAAAAAAACTACATTCATCAAATGAATGGTAATTTAGCACAATCACATTATAACCTGCCTACCTAATTATATAATAAAGAACCTACACAGGTGACGAACGCTAATTTGTTTCTTTTTTGTACGGAGGTAGTTCATGCATTGTTTGCAGGTTAAATAATACATAATAGGTATCATGTAACGAAGGTTTTTTCAAGGATTTCCGCAATGACAGCTATTTATGGCATTTATTTTGTAGACGTCTTGAGGTCATCTATTACAAATAAACTAAAAATATATTCACGATTCAATGGATGCATGTTTTGATGATTCAACCATGTTTCTATAATGCGTCAATTATAAACACTTATTCCTTACAAGTTACAACATATTTAACAAATAGGTACAATGTCTAGAAAAATTTATTGCAAAATAATATGTTTTTATATGTAAATCTACGAGCATACCAGCTGTAATTTGGTTTTTACCACATTTAAAATAAAATTTTGTATTCTCGTCAACATTACCGACCGTTGTGCATACATACATACATACCATCACGCCATGTCACTCACGGGGTAGGCAGAGAGAACCGAACGCCACATTTTTCTATCTTGACACACATTCATCGCCTCATCAACATTCATACATCGTCTTATACACGTTCGTCTGTTGTTCACGCTTCTTACATTTCCATCTTTCAAAATATCGTTTACATGGTCGTGCCATCCTTTTCTTGGGCGCCCCCGACCTCTTATTCAATTCCTGTTGTGGCATATTGACCGTTGTGGCATACTGGAAAACCGTTTTGGGGTCCTGGGTTCGATTCCCAGCAGAGAAGAAATTCTTTAAAAATAGCTTCCATCGAAAATCTCGGAAAAACTGAATACGTAATATAAACTCTTCACTTGCACAAGTGTAGGTAAGCGTAAAATAAATATACAAATAAAACCATATAAATTATATTGCTAATATTTTTCTTTCCTGTGTTTTATTTATCGATAGTGTAAATTGCGTCAAAAAATAAAAAGAATATACAGTTGAAAGTGTTTTTTTTTTAATATATAAAGTAACTTGCATTGAAAAAAAAAGAACTAGATATATTTTTCAATAATTAGTACACGTTATTGACAACATTTTTAATATAAAGTTAGAAAATATGCATAAAAAGTTTATTTTATTTCATTATTATTTTTCAGAAAAAATAATAAAGTACATTTCAAAATTAAAAATACAAAAAAATTCTATGTCAATGCCCCGTTGAAAGTGTGGACAATTGTGTATGGGGCAAGAATATAATTTTAAAAACCAAACTTATTTTTAAACTCATTTACACAAGAATGCTTGCACTCTGGTAAAAGAGTTTAAAAGAGTGCTTTACCAGAGTGAAAGAGTGATTGCACTCTGGTAAAGGGCAATATATTTATTTAATGTGCATCTTTTTCTGTATCTTATGTACCTTTTAAATAAAAAAATAACAATAAATATGAAAATATGGTTTCCGAAATGTTTCGATGCATCAAGTACCTTATTGTTGGAAATGATTTCACACGATACGCAATAACCTCCTTGATCTTAAAGTAAATTTAATCCGCATAAGACAAGTCTTTTGAAATAGTTTCGATCATTTTTTTATGTTTAAATGTCCTTAGCCGACCTTTATGTAAGTGACATTTACAAGCAGATGACTTGAAGATCTTCTCTTTATCTTAAAATCACGAATTTACTACAATTTAATTATTATTTTTAATAAATAATTTCAGAATATATAAATTCAATGTAGGTTGATACTCGTAGGTACCTACTCATGTTGTAATTTTTAATCGGGAATGTGTTACAGCAAACATAAAAATTTCTTGATTTTTGTTGTATATAATTTTTTTGGCAGTAAATACGATACCTACATGTTTGAAGGAATACTTCTTCGTGTCTGTGTCCACAATGTTTTATTTTCATATATCTAGCTAATCAATTGTTTTTTTTTATGTTTCAGCGCCGGCAACCCGACGTTTATTATACATAAATTACAATCAAATTTCTCGTTCCTCGTCTCACAAGAGTTTAAAAAATATATAGAGTTATATCTCCTAAATAATGTTGAAGAGGATCGCAGAAGAACAAACGGAATGGAAGAAAAGCTGCATCGCTTTGCTATCGATCAATTCCCGAGATTAAACCTAATAAATATTTACTATACAGGAGTTACTGATTAGAGTTTTATTATAATCACAACTATTTATATCGTCCATGCCATTTTACCGTAGGTACTATAGTTATGCTACATACATAATTATCAGATGATCATTTAGATGAATGATGTGGTCAAGGCCAACTAAATACGGGCAAAATGTGCGTGAAATATATACAAATATAAATTGTATTCGTCGTACAAGTACAGTACATATTACATGTATGTTGCAGACCCAACCTATACTTTGGCAAATTTTGATAAGCCGCGGCATTTGATTTCCAGCGAACGGAGGAAGGCCGAACTCCAAAAAAGGTTCACGACACACGACCGGAGGGGAAACGAGGTGAGGGGAGATCCAAACTAAGGTGAATTGACGGCATTCAGGAGGATTTAAGGAAGATTGGTGTTGCGAACTGGAGAGCGCAGACGGTGGACCGGACTGAATGGTGAAAAATTCTGGAGGAGGAGAATTCAAGGCTTACATGGGTAATGTAGCCAATGTTGATTGATAGATTGAGGCATTTGGTATATTATCTTCATAAAAAAATATCACGCTGTTTCCTTATTGGTATAGACAGGAAGAGTTAAATGGTAGGTATGTTTTCCTACATTGATATAAATTTATAATGTTGTACCTACACTCTACCACAAAAGTGGTGATTCATAACAGTCTTGTCGAAATTTTTGAGTATAACCTTATTAAACTTTTTTTGAAAAACATTTATGATGTACTGTATTTGTATATTATCTTAAGAACAATATCTTAAAAAAATGTCTAGTCACGGCCTGCCTCTTTAATCTACTGATAGAACCACAATAAGTATTCCCATTCATTCTACTGAATTTCTCAGTTCCTCCAGCAATACAATGGTGATATAACGATATCTCAATCGATTCAACTTTTTAAAAAAAGACTAAAGCTTACCCATCCTTTATTTCCACTCACAATCTTTATCTATCTTATCTCTTTGTTGCTGTAATTTTACATTTTATAATTATACGTGTTTATCTTTCTGTTTGTTTTTTGTTATTAATTTAATGTATCTACCACTACACTATTTATTGCCTCACTTTATTTAGTTTGATTGGAAGAAATTACCTTATGGCAATAAATCATTTCCATTGTTTGCACAATAATGTACGTTAAGTAAATAAATTTATTAATCCAATCAATCCTATAAGTCAATCTCCATGTTTCGATTTGCCAGGATATCGTTTAGACAAATCTTTAATGCCTTTGTTTTGCAAAAACATTGTTCATGGAACTTTTTTTTAGTTCGTGAAACTTATTTTATTTCTGATGACCTGATGATTCAGAAAACAAAGTGCTATTAAATCCAAGAAACTATTAACCAACTCTATGACATGCCAATTGCTGCCTCTTCAAATAGTATCGTTAATTCGGGCCTGTTTTGACACTCGAGTTTTTAATCAAATGCCGAATTTTGAATTGTGCCCAGACACGTCGTGGTCCATCGAATTCATCGATCGGTCTTCGACACATGCTTATTTATGCAGTCATAAATTACTGATTTGATTTATGGATCTCTTCGTAGTATGTTTTCGTAATATACATACCGATATTAAACGTGGAAAAAGATTAATGTCATGGAATAATTTGTATTTTATCGGTTGAAAAAGGATTCCCTTGAATATTTACTTGTAAACAACATAACATAATATACAAATATTTGTAAATCATGATTATTATATTATTATTGAAACGAGTCGCACCATTCAACATGATTAATAGAAACAGCAATATATTGTCAAACTGTATTTTTTATTTTTTTATCACAGCATATTTACAATGACAGCAAGTAGATTACTGTTGTCCAACTAGCAATGCCTGTTCTGGGTCTAGCAGTTTATATTTTTTTAGTGAGAATATAAGCAGTTATGAACAATGTGATAGTTTTCGTTCCACATTAAATAGGCACACAATCTCAGTATTCTGATATCACAACCACCACCTCAACAAACATCACAGGAGGCATAGGTTACACAAAATATATCACCCAGGCAGGGGCGAACCTAGAACCTTCGGACTAGGCAAACCCTGGAAGAAAATTAATATTCATAAGCTAGCCAAGATTTTCGGCTTCCATAAGCAATTCCGCTACTGCAACCAGCCCCCCTAGACAACATGCCATTTAAGCTAAGCGTTGTCAAGCTAAGCGAGAGTAAATGTATGGAATTGGTGGCTGTCACGTGACGTCACAGCCACCAATTCCATACATTTACTATCGCTTAGCTTGATAACGCTTAGCTTAAATGGCATGTTGTCTAGGGGGGCAGGATCGTTTATCTGTTTTGCTCGGACCCTAGCCCGCGTTAACTTCCGCGCATTATGTCTCCTCCGAGAAAACCTCCGTTCGCCGTCCGTAACGCGGTATTCTGATTGGAGCGAAATACGTATGACATTCAACAGGTGAATTTATTCAAAATGTTTTATGCGGCATATCGAGGTGGTGTTAAGTTTTGAGTAATGACATAAAGCGACGCGTACACACATTCGTTCATTTCACAGATTATAGTTATGAAAACGTAACTTTCACTTTACATTATGTGATACGTAAAGATTAGTGAATGGGAATAAGGTCCTAATGTCCGCCATAATACCTGTCAATGGGAGAATTGCTCCCCAAAACAAGTAATTTTTTTTTTTTTTTCATTTCATTACTGTCAAATCCAGTAATTTGATTGATTATTGAATTTTTAAAAGTTTAATAAATTATACGAATCGAAATAAATACTAATAAATAAAAATTACTTAATATACATCCATTAATAAAACACCAAAAACATTATTATGAATAACTGTGGACTGTACGCATTATGCGACAGGGGATCTTCTACGTGAAATATTATAGAGGATGACAGAGGGGATGAATTTCAGAGTACCTGATGGAGTATCTGGAGAATCTGTCCAAGAATATGGGCTGCAAAGATCTATTGCCATTTGACAATTTCTTCTAAAATTTCTGGTAGGTACCTACTTCTCCAATATTTCCAATTTATTATCTATATTTTATTAGTACCTATAATGATTTATTATGAATATCTCGGATGTTTCAACTGAAAGGTACCTTTTATTCACTGGACCTCTTTAAAGTGTTTTCTGACCTTAAAATGAATAGAAATTTACGTATTTACTCACATTTTCAGTAGGTATTCAGCTCAACTTCTGTTGTCTGTCTGATGATTTTATATATGAATTAAACAATATGAAACCTGGGTTTGTTCTAACTTATATAAAGGCTGTGTTTCTCGAACAAAGTTAAAAGCAAAAGTATAGTTAAAATATTTTGATTTCATAAAATTGTTCAAAACTTTTGGATGTTTAATTAGAATCTAATGCCGTTAAACATACATGTTACATGCCGTTACATAACGAGTACATTGACAATATAAAAATATCATTTTTTTAAAAGAATGAACATGTTAATTAAGAACAAGTATTTTTGTTAATGTTAATTAATAAAAGAATGAACATGTTAATTAAGAACAAGTCCTTGTTAAACAAGTACACATACATCTTCCTACGTTTCAAAAATAAGCAAAAAAATGCTTGTGCTATAGGTTATCGATAAGTATTTTTACATTCTCGTACATTCCTTAATTTAAGCATAGGTTAAGCATATTGGGCAAACACCCTCTCTCCTCTGTATTTACTGATAAGAGATATTCGTAACAGAGATGCAGTTCTTCCAGTAAAGGTATTACTAAAATATAAATATTATTTAGGATGGCTCGACCATAGGAACCAGATTATAAAAAAAGGGAAATCTAAGAAGCAAGAACATAGACGAACATGTATAAGATGATGTATGAATATTGATAAAAAAGATAGAAAAATATGGTGATTTGTTCTCTCTGCCTAACCCGCTAGGGACATGCAAGGGATGATGTATGAGAACAACTGGCGGACATATTGAGATGATGTATGAATGTTAATTAGGCGATGAATGCGTGCAAGGATAGAAAAATATGGCTCTCATTTCTCTCTGGCTTCCCCGTTAGGGACATGACGTGTCAGTATGTATTTAAAATTAAATGCTTTTTAAAATGTGATAAAATTTTCCTGAATATTGTCAGATAATACAAAAAATTGTAAATAGAAAGACTTTACTATAATGATAATGATTTTTTTCAAACGACATTATAAGAAAAAAATGCATTACATAAGTAATGAAAAATTTTCCGAAATATCTCGGCAATGGGACCATATACAAATTTTTTTTTCAGACGTAAAGGGCGTCTTGGTGATTATGGTAGTATAATTAACTCAATTTTGCCAAAATGTGCAGTTAATGACTTTTTCCTGTAAGCCGATAAAATTATAACGTTATAATTGTTAGATAAATGTAAACATAAAACTTATACGAGGGCATATGAAATTACATCAATCTGTTCTACATTACTTAAGTAGTATTGACTTAGATAATCTATTTTGTTGTCATTTCGAAATTGTACCAAGACGAACGATTTTTTCTCATTATTTTTTGTTTGGATCGATTCGTATGTCAACGCTATAAAAGTACCAATTTATTTATTGCTCAAACATTTCTGCTTTAGGATTTTTTGTAATGATACGTACATATGTATGTACATTCACGGTAACGTGCTCAAAATTTAATTGGTATAATTCACCATAATATATAACCATATTTGACGGTTGAACGTGGAGAAAAGTACATTATTACTATAGAAATGATTAGTTTTTTGATCATTTGATGGTAATACGTGTTTATAATAATATGTTATCTTTAGGGTTCGCATAACTTACAGGAACTAATGTGGAACGTTTCAACACTTTCAATTATTACTTTTTTTCAATGTATTACTTTTTATTAAAAAATAAATATCTTTAAAAAAAAATGTTCAAAAAACATCATCATTCTGTAAATTCAGAAAACTCGTTCGGTTTTTTCCATCCTCACAGTTTAAATGAGAAAGTACCTAATTGGATACTCTGACAACTATCGATTCAACATCTACAGTTGAAATATCAGCAAATTTCGACAGTGAAAAACTAATACAAGACAGCCTGTGCCTTTCAGGTCTCTTGCTAGTGATGAGCAACAATCTTGCAATACTCTAGGTTTTGATTTTTTTGGAAGATCAAGACCAAAACCGAGACCATGGGTATTTACAAGACTCGGTTTCGCAAAATTTTATTAACTTGATAAAGATAAATTAAAACTTTAAAAAAGTAAGCAAATAACTACATACTATAGACATAATCCTATAAAGTGGTATTTTTTGTCATACTTTGTTTTTATTCTGGAGTTTTAACAGAAAAAAATTTTTTTTTTAAAAGTACAATGACCTGAAAGACTTGGAAGACCAAGACTGTGTTTACAAGACCAAGACCACTCTGGTCTTGATATTGGTTCTGTATTTGCTCATCACTATCCCATGCCGATTTAGTATTAAGTCTTGAAAACACTATTACTTCCGCTTTTGTTAGGGCGTCGAAGTTCGTAACCGAATTATCTACGCATTTCCGTATTTTGACGTAATTGTTGAAAAACAGGCATATCGGATGCGATTGTCAGCGGGACTTGTGACAACCCTATTTACCTATCGTAAAATAATTATATAGTCATTTGACGCGTGTTATTGCAAAATAAGTGCAAAATGTTTATGGTAAAGTATATAGGAAAGAAGTCATGTTTCCCACAATAAAACTATGACCTATGATAATGTAATGTAAAAAATAATATTGCATATTTTCTCTGCAGTCAAATGGGTAGGTAATAGATTCACGCCTTCAATTCGTGCAGCAGATGAGATTCTGTCCAAGTTTTACGTAACTACATAATACACTAAGAGATTGTTTAGCGTGCTTTTTGTAAATATCGTAATAATTAATTCTCAATAGCGCTTTGTTTAGAATAAAATCAGCTTTGAAACATACAGAACAACAAAACCAATATTACTAATCCCATCTACTCTGTTGAAGTTCTTAGCTTTTCTTTTCCAATAGAAACGGTCATGAAGAAAAAAATTACAATATTACAGAAACTAGAAACAGACCTATATCACTATTAACAATTAAACAGTGCCTTGAAACTTAAAGTTCGTGCTAAGGATACGAATTAAAAAATTGATGAAATCTCAAAGGATTTGCACAGGATGACCGAGGAGCGAAAGAAGGATTTTAAGCAATTCATTGAGACTCAAAAACAAATAAGCACGAAACACGAAGTACGAAAATAAAAAAAAATAGACGAGAATCTCACGTTTACATAAATAAGAAATATGAATCTGCAAGCATCAAGGCAGGACTGCATGTGGATACAGAGTACCAGAATAAGGATGAGTGCTCTCGTGTTATTACTGACACAATGGAGAAAAGCGGAAAAAAGTACAAGACTTACATGTTTTCGGATTAAATTGGATTGGGGTTGGACAAACTTGAATGCGTAGCGTATGTATGTACATTTACTTATATTATATGTAAACGTATCTATAAATAAACAACGCAATAGACAACAATATAAAACTAGCTCACCTTAGCACAGGCTATGCCTAGTGAGGGGGCTAGTAACAAAGATACAAACAAAAAGGATAGCTTTAACTATGTAAGCAATGGTGAAATAATGAAATTATATTTATTGCAATGAAATAACTTATATTTACTTTGTATCTCTACTATGTATGAATAAGTTTATATTACCTTTAAATTATTTTGTATCTTTTTTTTTTGTTTATATTTTTACTCTATGTTTTTGGATAGAAATAAATAAAAATAAAATAAATAAAATAAACTTTAAAATGTCATTTGAATCAATATTAAATAACTTGATGATGTCACGTTATCTCACTTTGTACAAGTTTTTAGGATATACCTACCAATTTAGAATATATACATATAGGTACCAACAAGTAAGTCAATTAAATCTTTTCTTTCTGCGTCCTTCAACCACTTATTTTTCTCCTCAATTCTGTGGTTGTGATAAGCTTTAAGTAAGAACAAAATGGAAAACGCAAACAATATTCAAAAGCAGCCATAATATTAAAAACCGATAAAAACATACCTTTAATTTGTATTCATTCTCTGAGTAAAAAATGGAAAAAATATGAAAACAAGATATTTTTATTGACAAACTTTTTAACATTTCAATAGAGACAATGTTGGGATATTATAGAAGAACCAGGAATTCAAGGCACCTACAGGGCCTATGACCTGTCATCGGCTGGTTTACGTGATCACTTTATGCGCTAGCGCAACGTTCACCAATTATGCCTTCTTATTGAGTTCCCTTCTCAATGTAATTTTTGAAAGTTCTATATACTTGAATAATGTGTAAAAATTCACCTGAAAATAAGGAATTATTCTATTGCCACCTATGAAGTAACGAAGAAACCTATTTTTTTTATTTTTTTCAACATTGTCTCTATTGAGATGTTTAAAAGTTTGTCAATAAAAATATTATTTGACTTCCGACAGGGAAAAAAATCCATTGTTTGCGTATATGCAATTAAAAAATATTTGATGAAAACAAGAATTCCATATCGAAAACAAAGATATTATTATGAAAAGAAGTATTTTTGAAGGGTTACAAAAATAACTGTTTTTATATCACAAAGGGCCAATAGGACCATGTGTGTTCTCTTCTGAAAACTGCCACCCAAAAAAAAAAACGTTGTATTTCGGATATAAGGATACATGTATACTTTTGTTTAGTTAATAATTGTAATATTTAGATATATCAGAATGGACTGTAGATTTGTTGATGTTCCAATAAACGCCTTCACTATATCGTGATAATATAAATAACCACGAGTCTATTTAACTAATCCACGTACACGAAGATTAATTTTATCATTGAAAATCGTGTTCACCTCAGATATTCATACATTCTTGCAAATAAATTAAATAATTTTCATTATTTCCTAGATAATAATATTGCATAAAAGCCCGTCCGACTCACTAAAATTGAAATAGGTACCCCCATGTTTGATAAACAGACCCAATGTTTAATTAAAATATGGTACATAACCTGCTAATGAAAGCATTCATATTTATAGAATGAAATAAGGAAAAAGCCGCAGCCATTCTATATTTAAAGTGCACCAACACTAACAATATTATTTGTTTGTTTTTAGAAAATTAATCATTTGCGGTATGATAAAATTTATGGTAATATCGTGTGGTTCGTGGCATGGTTATTTCAATATCTGATTCCTGAGTCAAAGGTACCGAGTTCAATTCCTGTTACATTTTTTAATACATGTATCTGTCACTTCGAATTAGGATATTGATACTTATTCCATATTCGTCTTAACACCTTACATAATTTTATTTACATATATTTTTTTTAAATAAAACTAGTTGCATGTAACACATGAGATCCAACTGTCGATAGCGATAGTATGTATAGTTGAAGAATATGTACCAAACTATAAACCCATAGATACAAATTATTGAATATTTTCAGATATTTTGTTTTCTATACAAAATATGTAGGTATGTATGTCAAGATAGGATAGTATGGAAGAAGATCCTTTTTCCTACCCAGAATATGCAAATTGCATGATGGTATGTATGTATGTTTGGAGATGAAGTAACAAACTATTAAGTCTTCTTACATATTGTGTATAGGCGACTGCCATACAAAATGTATGAAGCGATGTCGTCACTAAATTCAATTTTTAAAAAAATTGTTAAAAAAAAATTGAGATCTTCTACTACAATGTTAATATTTTTTATAGAAAATTAAATTATCTAGTTGGGGTGTTTCGGCTTTTTTCGATAATTGTAAAAGTTTTGGAAATATAGGCAGTTAAACTCATAAATTTATCATAAAAAAAATATTTTTCTTAATAAAAAATGTTTGAGAAACCCTGGAATTTTTTTGAAAAAATGAATTTGAGATTTTGTATTTGTCTATGTTTGTACCAATTTTCAGCGTTCTACCGTTTATGGTTTCTGAGATATATGGAAAAATAAAATAAAAATTCAAAAGTTGATAACCCCTGACTGAAACAAAAATTCAAAATTCCGAGTATAAAAGTTTTGTAGGCCTGTAACTGTTTATATATTCTGAAATTTTAGGCTCTGTAAATTGAGCGGATCAAAAGTTATAAGGGGGGGACGGACACACAGACACACAGACACACACACAGACACACAGACACACGAAATGTTCTACTCCGAATTCTGAGTAAATCCGTGTATGGAACATATATGCTGCGAAGCCTCTAAGTTGGTGTTTTTTGACTTCAAAGTTGGAAAAGCCGTGAAAAAAGTAGACCTCTCCATACAATTCTCGCGTATTCTGGCTTGATACATTGTCGATATGTTAAGAGAACAAAGTTCTCCTGAACAAATCGACAGTTGGATAAATATGTCCTTGTTAAACAGGTACATATACATCTTCCTACGTTCCCTAAAATAAGCAAATAAATGCTTGTGCTATAGGTGAACGAAATCGGTCGAGGCAGGATTCGAACTCGCGACCACTGGATTACTAGCCCAGCGCGCTAACCGCTCTGCCATAAAAAAATAAATTGTAAACATTAGTTGATGATTTATAGAATGCGTTGAAGAGATCATTGCCATATCAGTCATTTCTGGAAGTCATCTTTAGATCAAATGCATCATCACTAGATATAAATTAATCAAAATCATGATTTTTGTTGCACGATTTGTTGTTGACACGATTATTAAAAGTCTATCTCATCTTTACCAGAGTTAATCATATTTTGTAGTTTTAAGTACTTAGTAAAAAACATAACACAATAAACTATCATTGAAAAACAAATGAAAATAATAATCATTCACAATTCTATCGCCGGAATTTGACGATTAATCGAGTGAGTTTTGGTAAATATTAAACTCCCGATTGCATATTAATTGGCGTCGCATAGTTAGTAAGCCGTTTTGGCTTCTGTGCAGGTGTCCTGGGGGGCAAGTCTAATCAACCGGCTAAATCAAAACCATCTATGTTTACCCATATCTATAACATATTAATATGTTATAGAACTCCGTAAGATAATTTTATCCATGATATGTGTAAACAAGGATGGTTTTGATTTCGCCTGACTCACCCCATGAGTTCGATCCTCAGCAAAAGAGAAATTTATTTAAATTCATTTATCACGTAAATATTGCTTCTCTGGGCTGAGCTATTTTGAATTAATTGCCATATGGCAATAAGCTCGCCACTTGCGCAGGGTGCAAGAAGTTTAAAAAAAAGTGTTATTATTCTTCTTCAAAGGTTAATAACCTCTGAAAGTATTTTTATACCTATTATGTATTGTTATAAGCATTCTAATAAACCAAATATATTTTTTAGATCGTTGGAGTACACTTCACAAATAATGTACGTGTACCTGCTTCAAAACAGTTTTTTTCTAGTGAAGCAGCTATCTAGTACTTAAAATGTTTGTATTTTGATGCAAAAACCAATTCATTAACTTACAAAGTTTCAAAATTACACCAAAATGAAGTAGATTTACTTATAATATGGACTGTACAGAGAATATTTTTTTTAGTATGCACAAAAACAACATGACGCAACTGATAGGAGTGTGCACTATCTGTCTAAATGAATTAGATGTAAAATATACCTACGCTTTAAAATTAATATCAAATAATGAAATTAATATCGAGAGCAAAGTAAGAATTTATAAATCATGTGGTAGACCAATATTCACATATGGAATATAGAAATGAGATCACTAAGAAGAGTATGTAATAGAACGATATATGATAGAATAAAAAATGAGGACATAAGGAGAGAATGCAAGATGAAGAAGAGTATTATAAATAAAATGAAAGTGAATTCCTTGAGGTGGTTTGGACATATTGAAAGAATGAATGATGAACGACTGACCAAAAAAATAAACATGGGTGTAAGAGATGGAGTGAATAGTAGGGGCCGCCCCAGAAAGGGATGGCATGACCATGTGAATGATATTTTGAAAGAAGGAAATATAAGAAGCTTGAATAATCGACGAGCACGTATGAGACGATGCATGGATGTAAAGGAAGTTAGGAATGTATGCAAAAATAGAGGAGTATGGCGCTCGGTTCTCTTTGCTTACCCCGTAAGGGATATGGCGTGATGGTATGTATGTATGTATGTATGTATGTATGAATATAGACCAGAGCAGATACTGTGAGAACTAAATCCCCATTGAGATCTTCGCGGATGAAAACTCTACGATGTATAACTGGAAATACACTTAGTGATAGATAAAGAAACATGGAAATAAGAATAATGTGTAATAAGAAAGACATCGTCCAATAGGGAAGAACACATAGACGATACTGTAAACTGTAACGAACATATTAACAGGATGCAAGACAACAGACTTCCAATAAGTATCGTGCCCACCGAAAAGATGGCGCGGCCGCTGGCAATCCACATCACAGGAGACGACTTAGCAGCAGAAACAGATCCTATGGATCTATACAGAGGAAGAAGAAGAATAAGAAATAAATTTTTGAAAACAAAACTTTCTGTAGTACCCATTCCATACAAGAGCAGAGTAAAACTTAATAATATCTTTGAATCAATTTGGATCGATTCACTAAAGTAGTAAATTTGTTTATGAAAGGTATATATGCATGAAAGGAATATTATCGATTGGCATGTACGAGAACTAATAATGGAGATAGCAAAAAATGACCATGAGATACGGTTGTTACCTTCAACAAGATGATGAGCACGATATTACAAAAAAATAATACATTGATACTAATGATATATTGGGCATCAATAATTTTACTGGGGTCAATTTAAGCTTATAATTGAATACCTACATTATAGTTACAAATATCTCAAACACGTTCACTTTTAAATATATTTCGTTATGTTGACACATTGTATCCAACAATAGGTCAATCATGAATATTCTTAGACACTCAAATGACACTATCTATAAATATTATTCAAACTATTATTAGTTTATTGGTAAGTGCAGTATTTATAAGAAGCAAAAAAAAATTCAAAAAATAGTTAAAATATGTTTAAGTTGTTTCATTTAAACTTATAGTTCAGGCATTTTAAATTACAATTTATGGAAAAATTGGCGAAAAGGTAGAGGAGTTAACATTTTTCAACTCTCCCTCCCCCCGCACCCCCTAAGGTCCCAAGTCCCGTATTTTTTTTTCAGTTTCAAACGTATTTTTACATATTATTCCGTGAAAATAACCAAGATGAAATACTTGAATACATGTTTTTGAAACAGCTTGAATATTGAATAAAATTTGTAAAGCTTTTATTGATAAAGATGAAGATGATCCTGCAAAATGATTTACCTAAATTGCTGTACGACTCAGAGTTTGTGAAGATTGTATACATTGTTAAAGACAATTAATTTTCAAATTCTACTAAGTCTGTGAGTTGATATTCAATAGAGCACATAAAAGACGTTCACATTCAATAGATCTTTCAAAATGTTTCTAAAAAATCATCAATGACTTAATCAACACCACAACATAATGAAATAAGCAATAAAGAAATGTTGGATATGCACTTGTGTCAGAGAAATGTGATTGATGACGGAAATTATTCAAAATAAGATAATTAATATGAATGTATTCGAGTAAATAGTTATTGAACAAAATAATGAATACATTTAGTCGTGATAAATACATGAGCGGCGTCGTCATATTGAGTTGATAATTACATGATAAACTAAAAGGAATAAAAAACAATTGATTATAAATGATAATTTATTTATGGGACATTTAAAATGTATCCTGGGGGGCAAGTCCGGCCTCCTTGATTTGTATAATTTAGAAGAATGAAATGAAAATGAAAGTGAATTGAATAAAATGGATTAAGTATATAGAAAAAAAAATTAAATAAGAACAATCGACAAAGAATATAGGTATATATCTCCTCTGGGCCTCGTTACTCGTTAGCTGAAGCAGATTGTTAGAGAAGGTTCTGCCTCGGTACCTACTCTTGGATTTTTTGAGATAGAAGATATAGAGTTTGTCATCCTGTGCCCCGTTCCACCATTGTACTTTTCAACTTTTCACTTTTCGCTTTGCGGTTTGAGAATTTCGCAAAGTGCAAAGCGTTCGCGTTCCACGAAAAAAAATGGTCACTTTGCGGCGTCGCCAAACATTTACAAAGTCTTTTCAATTGACGCTAGCGACACCTAGTGATAACTTAGTAGTACCGAGTGTTTCGCGCGTAGCGTACACGATCATTTTTGACACCGTTCGTTCTTGTCTGTTCTGTGATTTCGTTGTTTTTGTTAGAAAATGAGCCGGAAGACAATATTAAGAAAAAAATAGCCGTGTTGGATATAATTAATGAAAAGAAAGGAGTTATTTTTGTAGTAATTAGTGACACTATCACTAATACAGTGAAACAACAGGTGCTTCACTGAATTATTTGCTGTTGAGGAGACAATCATTTGCTTCTCTTAGTGCTGTTCTGTACCTTAAAATATGTGTAAATGAGTAGTGAAATAATCATATAAACTTTGAAAAAGCGGACATAATAATCACATAAACATAGTTTAAATTACCTAAAAAAATCAGAATAAATCGTGTACTTAATCAAGACATATTCACATTGAGTGATATTTATGCCGAAAGTATTCGAGGAACTGCGTGGGTAAAATATTTTCGAAATTTATCCTTTCTCTATAATTTCTTACAACCCCGTCTTCCTCATCCCTTTCTAACAATAATTTTTGCAAAATTTTATAATAAATTTACTCAAAAATTCTAAACAAACAACTTCTACTTTCACAATTCGACGAATGGCAAATTTGAAATGTCAAAATATTCTTTTCAATTCATTCGCAAGGTTTGCAAAGTTTTTTATGAAAAGTAGCGATGGTGGAACAGAACGACTTATTTGCTTTGCAATAGGCGTCTACTTTTCGCTTTGCACATTGCAACTTTTACTTTGCGAAAAAATGTAATGGTGGAACGAACACAAGCCGACGAATTGCAAAGTGCAAAGCGCAAAGTTGAAAAGTACGATGGTGGCACGGGGCACTGGTTATCGATGTCCTAAGTGAATGGAATATATGAAAAAAAACGAGTGGGTTGTAGCCAACACTAAACTCTCCACACCATAGTAAGCGTTTATTTTTTCTTCTTTAAATGTTGACAATCTCAATATGGTAAAAAATGCTTATGTTATATGAATTATTTTGTTCATTCTAAATTTTACTACCAGGAATATAAATTTTCTAACGATAGTATATTTTGAATTAACGTGATGGTATGAATGAATGAATAGTATATTTTTATATTAAGATAGACAAACTATTAATGCAGTATGGTGAAGAATGCTTATGTTGTATGAAATATTTTAATAAAAGCAGATAAATTTTGTTTATAAGAGCGTTAGAGCATTTTGACAATTTTGACACGTGATATCATATGAAGAAATTTTATGATATCTATGAAAAGCTAATCAGTTCAAGCTATTAATATTCTTATATCAATATGAAATCAAAGAACTGAACATTGCCAAACATAAAAAAAATCTCTTGTTATATATAAGTTTCATACAAAAATCCATTAAATAAAATATAATTTTTGAAACCGTTGAATATTTTTCTTTTAACATTGACCAACTTTGAATAAAATTTTATGAAGATTCTTGGTGTTGTATAAATAGTTGAAACCAAATTAAAATATCTCTAATTTCCAGGTCGTGAGAGCATTTTATCAGTTTTAATAGATGAAATCATAAAGAAACATTGAGAAAAAATGAACCGTTGTCTATGGAAAACTAATCAGCTCTAAGTTTATGGACATAATACACTTATGGTATCAATATGAAGTCAATCGGACTTATAGTTTGGGCTGCAGACAACGTATTTTTTTTTTATGAAATATTTATTTTTCATTATAGAATACAAAAGTACATTTGACAATTAAAAACAAACAATAATTCAAAAGTATTGCCCCATTAAAAGTGCGGACACTTGTATATGGGGCAAGAGTAACATTTAAATAGTATTAAAAGTAAGAGAAAAAAAAACTATTCTAAACTAATTTTAACAACGGATATTATTTTTTTATACATAATTTAATACAGTTATTGGCAGCTTGTTATTGGGTACGTGTCAAATAACCATCCGACACAGCACCCATCAGCCGCCCGAGACATAAAACAAAATAAAATAAAAAAATCATAGAGAAGAAATCAAAAGTTGTCTATGGAAAACTAATCAGCTCTAGGTCTTTGTACTTTACACATATGATGTTAATATGAAGTCGATCGGACTTATAGTTTGGGCTGTAGAGAGGACACAAAAATGATAAATGCTACGGCGTACGGCGTGTACGCCGTATACGCCATACACACAAACACATCACGATGAAACTCATTCTCTACATGATACCCATTGAGAAACTGATGCAAAAAAATACGCTTAAATTTTGCTAAATCATGACTCTCCACTATTCCATAGTGTGGAGAGTAAAAATAAATCGTATGATCACAGAGTAGCCATAGCAATTTTAAACTAGTACTGCCTCAGAACAGACTATGTCTAGCGAGGCAGTAAAATTTCCAAATGTGTGGAAAAAATAAAAAAAATTGTTATCAGGTATAAATTAAATTATTATTTTGTTCCTTTGTAATATTTATACTATTGTAAATATATTATTCATTCATTCATCTTTTGAGATGTGACTGCATCGCGAAAGATCAAAATCCCTTGGACGGATCTGGTTATAAACTCAAAAGACTTAAGGCCCGTGTTAAAGTCTTGGGCGTACGGATTGTATTCAAATATGCACACTAATTACCTTCTTATGTATGAAACACGAACAAATAATATTGTGTTATCACCAAATTTGTGATACAATATTGTTTCGCGAAAAAATAGTAAAATTTACTTTTTTTTTAGCAATAATCGTTTTAGAAATTATAGTATTTTTTTTAGTTATTTGCAATAAAAAATAATATATTAAAACTAATTTTACATGTATGTAAATTGTTTAACAAATTCTAATCCCAAAAAAACTCTGTCGATAGAATAAAGGTGTAAAAAATAAACTCTTCTTTATTTCAAAGACGTATCTTTTGAGGGTTCTGGGAAAAGATGTTCGAAATATATTAGTTAGTCTAATTAGACTCTTAGTACAACTAGGCAACTCCTGTGTACAATAAAGGTCCGCAAGATTGGATATCTAGGCCACACAATAAGAGGAGAAAAATATCACTTACTTCAATTAATACTGAAGAGCAAGATACAAGAGGTAGCCTACCTAATATTAGGGAATGGACGGGCTTCTGAACTGTGGAGAAGATATTCCGGGCGGCACAAGACAGAAAGGAATTTACCAGAGAGATCATCAACATCAATGGATAATTAATCCTATTATAGAAAAATGAAAGCATAAGGAACACGTAACACGTAAGAAATAAAATAAGGCGATGAATATTGATCAATCAAGTTAGAAAAATATTATGGCATTCGATTATTTCTGTCAAGCCTATAAGAAGCGCAACGTGATGTTATCAAATTGCTTGAATCCATTTGAAATTTTTGCTGCATTTATATTTGTATCAGAATCTAGATACAAAAAAACTAAATAGGTGTTATGATACAGTTGACATCCGGTTTCCTAGTATTACATACAATTGACTTTTTGCTTTTACAATGGACCATCATAATGAGAGTTCATTCTGATAACATCAATATTATTGTTCACAACAATCACATCTCTTAACCAATTGGGTAATTGACAAATATCTATTTAACGCCATGTTGCACAATGTTAAGAAATGTTAAACTGCAGACAGTTTGAATTGATACATTTTAAATTGGAACATGGATTTTTCCTCTAATAAACGCACCCAATAAACAAAATAAATAATAAAAAATTAAGGATTCGACATGTGGCTTTACAGAAGGTTGATGCGTATCTCATGGGTCGATAGTCTCCTATGAAAGAGTTTTAAATATGATGGAGAAGAAGAGAGAGAGATAGAGTTGCTGGGCACTGTCAAGAGACGCAAAGCAGCATATTTTGCCCACATATTCCGTGGTGATAAATATTCCCTTCTAAAACTTATAGTGGAGGGAAAGATAGAGGGAATACAGAGTATGGGATGTAAAATAATGTCGTAGCTTAAAAATCTCTTAATTAAGGTTGGCGCAAGATTGTGATGAGTTTATTGTAATGGTCAACCTTTGTTAGGAACGGTACAAGAAGGAGAATTAAAACGCACCCATGTTTTATTTTATATCTACCTATAAAAAAACATTGAGGAATAGTACTTATGAGTTAATCTGAAAGAATAAGTATATGAACATCCCAAGCAATGTTCGAATCTACAAGACATGTGTTCATACCAATAATTTACGGAATAGAATCCAGAGCGGACACTGTCCGTACTGTAAACCTCTTTCGAACCGGCGAAATGAAGGTACTCAGAAACATCGCTGGAAAAACGCTTCATGATTGAGTATGAAACACAGAGATCCAAAAGCTGTGCGAAGTTGAGGATTCGTAAGGTCGACAGAGAAAAAGGTTCTGGAACGAACTTGTGTCATGAATGACTCACAAACCGTCAAAGTGGCCAGGGATAATGTTTCCCAAGAAGGCAGAACTCCAGGACGTGCTCACAAGAGATGGAATCTAGTCCCAAGTCACAGGAGGCAATCTGACGCAGGACTTTAACAGGTCAACAGGACTAAAAAAAGAGGAACAAGAAGAAGAGTTACTTTTGTTGATTTTCTTAACATTATTTACTTCTTGAGCAAAAAAATAATAATTTATCAAATATCAATTATCAATTAAATATTTTCACAAATCTAGACTTAAAATGCAACGAAAAAATGTCTCCCCAAAGGAGAAATTCCACTCGCAAAATCTAGTCCCATTCTTTGACAAGACAAAGAAACAGCTTCATACATTAGGACTTTCCTTGCTATTTGCGACTTTGTTTTGCCGTAACTAGGTAAGGGTCGGGTTGAAGTCAATTTGAAATTATTAAACAATAGTCCATCTAAGTATCTAACTTGAATCTCCAAGGTGCTGAAATAATCAAATTGTATTTATTTAATTCCAGAGTCAATTTGATTATTGCTTTATAATTTTGTTATAAGTTTATGGAAAGGAACATGATTGCTGAACGATTCCTAATTAATCTTTTATAACATTAGCCATAGTCTTTGTAAACGTGAATCTTGATTTTGTCAATGGTTTCAAATAAAATTCATATAACCAAAAGTCCTGCTGCTTCATAAACGAAAGCTTTCCGCGTTGTAATTGAAAAACAGTTTTTTTTAATATGCAGATTCAATAATAGATTGATCAAGGTCAATAATTTCCTGGTTTTGATCTCGGAATCAAGGATTTAGTCTTTCTCTCGATGCATGCCATGATGTTATTTTTTATTACACAACTTGCAGTTCATGTTCGACCTTGACACACACACAAATAAATTAAAAGACGGTGTGTGAATTTAAATAAAGCAATGAACGTTTTCTTAGAAAGAACCTCATTACGTGATTCTTATTTTCCCTATTTTTCCTGTAACTAAATTGTTGCTTTGTTTCAATTTATTGCTAAATCTGTTGTTTTTTGTGTATTTCATATATTTTTTACTACAGACAATCGTTTGAGATGTTTTTATAACCTTATTGTGGTTGTCATAGCAAGCAAAATTTGTGAAATATATTTTCATATTAGTGGGCCCGAGCGGACGGTGTTCTACCACAGATCACACTTTATAATAGACCTCATTCTATGTATTGTTCTGCCATAGACCGCCTTCTATGTAGATCCATACAATTTTAGAAAATGTCATTGAATTTAGTTGGGCGGTTCCGATTAACGTGTACGTCCATTGTGACGCGAGATTTATTAAGATATATTATACACCATTACGCTTTGTCTCTTCATATTGTACGAGACAGATATACTACCAATGCTTTAATATTATTCTCTCATAACCTTATCCACAAAATTTTCAGGTTCTTAATATTTCTCTCTCTAATATTTAGACGATTGACTATATTTTTCTTATGTGATCTCTTTTTTTACATCATCCCATTTTCCTTTGTACATTTTGAGTCTTATATTATTATTTTTGATTTCCATATTAGAAAATACTTCTATAGGTGAATAGAACCAGACCGCCGTGGAACAATTTGTAAGCCGTTTGGTTTCTGTGCGGGCGTCCTGGGTTCGATCCCCAGCAGAGGAGAAATTTATTTAAATTAATTTCTCACGCTAATATTGCATCTCTGGGCTGGAAACCCTAGTTGGAATAAATTTCCATGTGACAATAAGCTTGCCACTTACTCGGGGTGCAAGGAAGTGTTTATTGTATGTGGATATCTGTGTCATTAAGTCAACGACATTGTTTCCAAGATCCTACGTCCTTGGAATGAAGTTGTATCATTTAACGAAGCTTAAAACATTAATATTGTATCATTTAACTAAGCCTTGAACATTATTATTAATAATTTTTTAAAAAAATGGGGTAAAAGTATCAGGAAGAAAATGCATTTTCATTTTAATTGCCCTGTCACCATTAGCTGCTCTTATAAGAACTGTCATCGATCTGAAACCTTTTAACCCATTCCCTCCCGAGGCGGTGTAACGCACGGGCCCAAACAAAATGGTCTTCACTCCCGCGGCCGTGTAGAACACCACCTCATATAACACTGCGTTCTATCTTATTTTTAGTGTACTTATCACCATGTATCGGTTATAAGTGAAAGTTTTTTGTTAGTAAAAGGATAATATAACATATTGGTAAACTTTAAAAAGTTTTCATAGAACAAAAAACTACAGAAATCTATTTTATCTGAGTGCATAGTTTTGGTGAGGCAGTGCACTAAATGCCAAGTTGCACTGCACCTCCCTGAGTGCTTCAAAATTTATCATTCAGCCACCAATTTGTAGAATATATTCAATATAATATGACAAAATATACATATATAGCATAATTGTTTATAAATATTTTTTAAGTTTGTTTTCTAGTTTTAGTAAAAATATTTATCTATATTTTTTTTCACCCTGTTTAAATATATATTTCATTGCTATAAATAAACAAAAAAAATATGTTATTCTTTTGTAAACATTGTTTTATTGATCCTTGCAAATTTTCATTATAATCCAATTACAAATAAAAAATCCACAGCAATTATAGTAGTGATGCTCTCATTGAATTACACTGCACAAATTAATTTTGTCTGCAAGGGCATTTGTATGGGCAGTCAATTCGGGAGGGGATGGGTCAACAAAAAAATGCGTTCTACAAAGACTAAGTACCTATATTTTTTATAAAGCTTTCATAATCATGGACTTCGGCTCTTTGGAAATCTACGAAAAAATGTAGCATTTCATAATTTTTCTTAATCTATAGATTAAACAACCTTGTTTTTAGGACAGTTCTCTCGATAATAGTGGTTTAAAACGAAATTGTTAAGACAAATTCAATTCATCGGTCTTTTTTGGATGCGAGTAATTAATATTACGCGTCAGTTTAACAACAGTCTTGCCGTGGACCGAGATGATAGTTTAATGATGAAATCGTCTTATTGCGATTCACCCAAGGTGGTTCTGTTAACGAACAATCTCATTTCAACATCTTCCCAAATTATCTTGCTTATTTTTGTGCAACGCTGTTACGGTATATTTTTGATATATTATTTCCATCGTTCATCTCTATGTGAAAACATACACAAATACATAAACAATAAAGTCTTTGTGATATTTAAATTTTTAGACCTCTAGAGGTTCAGAAGTCAAACGTCTCTGATACTGGAGCAAAATATTTTAAATTAAAATTCTAAATAAATGGATTTTTGGCAATATATTGAAGTGATATGAGAAATTATTAACACAAAATGAAGTAGGTACTAAAAATTTCATAAAAAAAAATCCTTTATACTTTTATTTATAAACTACGGTTGAACCCAAATTTCATCACGTTTGTTATTTATAAACATGGATCATGAGTTGAACCGTGATTCAACTCAAATGTCAAATTCAACCGGAGATGGGGGGTAGTTCAACCCTGCACTGGTTCAACTTGCCATTTCACATTTTTGGGTATGACCATAAGGTATGGGCAAAACATAATATGAAAAGCGATTTAATTCATTTGAATTTTCGATTGACGTTGAATTCAAACAATAATATCAAATGTCAAAAAGTGCAATTGCAAGAGTTTGACAGAACTATCGTGTGGCGCGCACGTGTTCCGAGCCGCGCATACTGTTATGTTGTCATGACAATCAACTTAACTAAATTCGGTGCTGTCGTATGATATTGAGCTCAAAATCGAGATCAACTGAACTAGGGTTTTTATGAAATTATCGAAAAACTCCAACAAGATTGATTATCTAAGAAAAATATTTACCTACTTTATAGTAGTGCGTAGTACATTTCGATTTTTGTTTTAACCATTTTTGTAAAAATTGAATGTAGTGACGACATCGTTTCATACAATTCGTATAGCAATATCAACGAGGACTCAATAGTTTGATATCTTATACATACATACCATCATACATACACACCATCAATCTGTTTTTATATTCAGGGTAGGAAAAAAGGACTGACATCTCCATACTATCCTATCTTGACATACACACCTATATGTTTATATAGAAAACAAAATATCTTAAAATTAATATTCAATAATTTGGATAAGGGTTTATAAACTTTTGTACGTATTCTTCAACTATACATACTATCGCAATCGACAGTTGAATACCATTTGTTACATGCAACTACCGTAGCCTTGGATGTTTTCTAAAAAAAAATCAAAAAATATATTTTATTTTTATATATTTATGTACCTATGAAATAAATGTTAAGATCTACCAACTAGTCTACCTAATTAACTTGTAAAGTATTTTAAGAATTTAGTTCACAATATCACAGCCTATTGAGATTGAGCAATAGTATATATATATATGCAATATGAACTATATGTTAAAATATTTCGAGTTTAACGAATTCCCTCTTTGTTTTCAAGACCACAAAAGTACACGTATGAAGTGCTCAGATCTTACGCAATATTTTAATGTTCTTCATCGAGCTTGTTAACCTAAATGCACTTGTAATTAGAAGCATACCTTCTCATACACACACTTATCTTAACAAAAATAGTTATTAGTAATTTCATAAGTAATTCTACTAAAAACATTCATTATAACTTAAACATTCAACGATTTGCTCTTTGAACGCGTTAGACTATAAATACGAAGAAACTTTATAAATGAAAATATATTTATAATATGCTCATTATGCATTTAAACCTACGTATTATGGTATATTTTTTAAGAAATACATACGTTTGTTAACATATTAACACTTGTCTAATTATATCCGTTTGAATACATAAATGGATAATTAAATAATTTATATACCTTAATAGCTTTGAAAATTTTGTAATGAACAGTGCTAATGTGCATTTTAACTGCAGATCACAAATTTACAAAAGTTTTCAGAACTAAACAAATTATTTAATTATGGTTGAGATGGTAAATACACATTTTTTTCAGAGAGAATGAATGTTGTTATAACACGTAGAATCGTCAAAAAATATTTATTATTTCAAGTAGCATTTACATCAAAGATATGACATCAAATTTATCGGGTTTTATTTATATTTGTCTCATATCAATTTTAGTATTCAAAAAAAAAAGGAAATTTTATATTGTTTTAAATAAAAAAAAGGTATTTTTAGTTGGAGGTGATAATGTCTCGAGGAAACAATTTACTATATATTTTTTTAAAGAATAAGAAAAATCTATTCATATAATAATATAAAATATATATCCTAAATCTTTTTTTGACTACATGTATATTAAAAATGGGGATTTTATTGACATAAGGCAATTTATTCCAACCAAAGAAACATGTATTATTTTATCTAGATTTAAGATAAAATAATATCAAATAAATTGAATGCATACGCTAATTTTTCTTTTCTGATCGCTATACTTAGGTATCTTTATTTCTAGGTATTTAGTTGGAATAAACTTGCCAAATAAATATATACCTATAAATAATCTCGCTACTGTAATACATTTTCATTAAAACAAAAAATACAATATATTAACAATTAAATGGAGACTTTAAATATTGGGTATTTTTGTATGATTATTATTCTTATTGAAAAATCAAATTATGAAAAATTAAATTAGAAAAATTAAATTATGATTTTCTAATGAGTATTTTAAATTTATCGAAATTATCAAACAGAAGAACGATTTGTGATTTAATTTGTTTATTTAAAATAATCAACGGTATATTGGACACCCCTGACCTAGTTGAAATGATAAAATTCAGAGTACCTACAAGGTTTGCTTCACGTCAAAATGCACCTTTTCATATAGAGAATCTTCGAAATAACTTTATCATTAACTCACCAATACATAGATTGCACCGCCTTGGAAACCAATATAGTGCTGTTGATATATATTTAATGTAGGTACACACTATAGATGGTTTCAAAAGGATGCTTAACGCATATTATAATTTTTGATTTTTACTTTGCTTTGTTTATTTTTGTTGTTTAAATTGAATATGTAATACTGTTTATTTTTTTTCTTCTTTTATGTCTAGTTTTTTTTTTATCATTTACCTCTATTTTCTTTTATTATGTTGTATTATGTTGTTTTATATTGTTCTTCCTTTAACTACTTACGTTTTTTTATTATGTACCTATATAATCGATGTATTTACACTTATTGTTATTTTGTTGTGCCTACATTGTTATATTTATCCTGTATTTTTTTTGTAAATGCCCTATTAAGGGCGTATAAATAATAAATAAATAAATATGCGTTTTCCTCTCCTAGTTCTTTTCCAATCCTTTTTTTGGGCTATTGTGTTTTTAATATTTTGTTTTTAATGTTTTTGATAATTTTAATCTTAATGTAATCTAAATTTTCTTTGATTTTATTTTCGCTTTCATTTTTTTGTTGCTTTACAATGTACATGTATAATGTTGTATGCTTTCTAATTTGGTTAGTTGGAAGAAATTGCCTAGTGGCATTAAGCCCACCAGTGTGAATTATATTTATTTATATTATGAACAAAACTACACTATTAAGGGTGATATTCCAATTGACGTTTAATTTATAAAAAAAATATAGTACACAACATGTAAAATGTACACATGTACAATGTACACAATAATATTCAACGTACGACCGGATGTTAAAAGATATACAATGATAGATAAGTACATACCTACTCTATATTATGAACTTTAAGATATTATTTGTAAGAAGACATGTTCAGTTCAAGATACGTCATTGTTTGAATCAATTAGTCACGCATATTTGTTCAGCCTCGTTTGTACGTTAACTAATTATGTGAACCAGTGACTAATCAAAATAATAACAAATTAGAGCCTTTTTTATGCAACAAATGCTGTCAAAGTTCATACTTGCTATTTATAAATGATCTAAGACAGCGGAATATTAATCGATTGTCTAAAAAACGTACAGTTTATGCAATAATCAATTAATATGAACAAAAATGTTGGTTGAATTTTATAAGGCTGTTTTTCGATGTTTAAATTTATTATAAGTACCCACTTCAATGCTGTGAGGCACCAACTTAGAATAGTGGTTCCACTCTTTTCTTATATCATTGTTTTAATAATTTAATTAATAATTTATTAATAATTAATTAATAATTAAATTAATAATTCATTAATATTTTTTTTAATAATTTATTAATTATTTGTTTCCACTCTAATATCATTATATTTATTATCTTTTCTAATATCATTGTTTTCGGGTGTTATCAAAAATACAAGATGCAAAATAACTTGTCTCATAGTTCAGCAATGAGGCTCACCACCAATTCTGAATATTTCTTTATTATGTGAGAAGAGACTGGTGAATGGTAATGCATACGCGTGCACCTGTCGCTGGTTACCCCTACATTGTTGGATATGCCGTAAAACACGATGATAGTGTGTACGTTTATCGTACACATTCTGAATATGGTCATCTGGTCGGGAGTAAAAAATTTCTAGCGTATCCAAGTTCTATCCTCGGATTAGCTGAGACGATGCCGTGCGCCGCGCGCCGCCCCAAGATGGCAGGTTCTACAAATTTGGTGGATGTCATATGAAATGACTCAATGAAAACATTGCTCTCGCACTAAAAATTTGTAAATATTGACATTTAAGGGTTAAGGCAAGGCAATTTCAAATCAAATTCCTCAAATATGTTAAACAGTGTGTTTCTAGAAAAAATACCATTAGTATTTTCAACATTTCTCTAGTGAATGTTCGTCACACAATTTAAAAATTCAGCCTAAATTCCCATAAATAAATTATTAAAAATATCCTTTTTTATAGCATTTTTTTAAATTACTCTATAACCACGTATCGTAGAGAAATAAATCTTTTATACGCTTAAAGAGTGCATAAAATCAAAGTGAATGACCGAAAATTTTTTTTATTTTAACTAAGGTCTGTTCTTAAAATGCAAAAAATCAACAAATTTAGGGTTTCCGATAATTTAAATCACGTATAAACTTTTTTTAACGCACGCGATATTTACCCTTACTAACGCGTAGCTTCATAGTGCATTGGGCGGTTTTAATATATCATTTTTTCAGTCACTAAGTTTAGCGTTATATGTATGTCCTATTAAATGCAAACTTTGTAAACTATTGTATAAGATTACAATCGTGTGCGCCCAAGCTAGTGTATTTATTCGAGCGTTACATATAATACTATGGTTTATTTGATTTAACAAATATGTGAGAACATTTTGTGAAAACGTATCGAGCCAATGTTTAGATTTATAAAATACCTATCATTAAAAAAAAAACAATAATTTTTCTAAGCCTCATTAGTTTTGAGTTATAGATAAAAAATCTAAGAAAACGGGTATTATTAAAAAACATACATACATACATACCATCACGCCATGTCCCTTACGGGGTAAGCAGAGAGAACCGAGCGCCATACTTCTCTATTTTTGCACACATTTCTGGCTTCCTTTACATCCATGCATCGTCTCATACATGCTCGTCGATTGTTCAAACTTTTTATGTTTCCTTCTTTCAAAATATCATTCACATGGTCATGCCATCCCTTTCTGGGGCGACCTCTGCTATTCACTCCATCTCTAGCACCCATGTATATTTTTTTGGTCAGTCGTTCATCGTTCATTCTTTCTATATGTCCAAACCACCTTAAAGCATTCACTTTCATTTTACATATAATAATATCCTTCTTTAACTTGCATTCTCTCCTTATGTCCTCATTTTTTATTCTATCATATATCGTTCTATTACATACTCTTCTTAGTGATCTCATTTCTACAGCATTTATTCTACTTTCATGTGTTCTTTGCCAGGTCCATGTTTCACTTGCATACGTCAAAGTAGGCACCACAATTGCATTGTGTATTGCAATTTTGGCTTTCTTTGAGATGCTTGGGTCGGACATTACTTGGACTAAAAAACATATTGCGAAAAAAGTACACAAGATGAAAGAATGTGTATCAGGTCAATGTATAGACAAATAATGAGAGAATAATATATATATTTGTTGAAGACGTAACTTTTAAGAGAAGGTACGGCGTAATTAGTATCCAAAAAGTACCTTGGAACCTATCCCGTCACCTTAACACAGAAGTTGTGATAAAGCTTTGGTGATCATAGTGATGTAGCCAGGGGCGACTGCACAGGAAATATTTAAAAGTACATTAATTTATTTTTCAATTCAGTTGCATTATTTCACCAAGAAATTGGAGCAGTGCTCGTCAATAAAGCGGACGACAACATCCAACTTTCGCCAAGTACCCAGGTAAGTCAATCTCAATTCCTGGTGATAAACTCGCTAGGGTACAAATGATATGAACAAGAAGTTACAAATAAATAAAACATTTCTCTTGTCCTGTCAAATCCGACCAAATTCATCCTCCTCCAAAATATACAGTCCACTTGAACGAGTCGGGCAGTTTCGTCCAGAACCAAATTATTTCGAAAGGGCCATAATACCTAGTCATTTTATGATTGATATCAATTTGTGTCGAAAAAAAAATGTTTTTTATGACAAATTTTCAAACCTTAACAAATTTTCATTTATTTTCTACAGAGTCCTCTCAGGGATTATCCGCTGAGAATATGAATAAAGAAAAATAATTTTACGAATTTCATTTATATTATAAGAACGATCGGTTTGTCTTGTAAGAGCTTTTTCAAACAAATATATACGTATTTTATTTATTTATTTATTTATTTTATTTACGGCGTTTGCCATTTTCATGAAGTTTTCACAAATGATACAAAATATAGTAGGTATATAATGTGTGAAAATACATACAAAAAAAACAAAAATATCCAATCTATAAACAATGAAAATGAAAATAAAGCAAAAAGAAATATAAAGAAAAACTTATACAAAATAAAAAATACATTCAAAGAAAATTTAACCAAAACAATACGCAAAATAACAAATTTATGTATAAAAGAACAAATAAACATAAAAGGAAGTATTAAATATTAATATAACGAAACATAATCAGTAGAATCTAACACGTCGGGTATTCCTTGCCCATATACGGATCCATATCATTAGAATATTCATTGTTCAATCTTTGAATTCTATTTAATACAGAATTGTGATGCGCTAGTGTGCGGGAATTGTCACAATAAAATTGGTTTGCATCGTGAGCACCAAATTCATAAAAATGTTTTTTTTTCACTTATATTTTCTCTTATATATCTCTTATATTTATACTGCGTCTATTAAATTTTAACGTAAAAAAAATGTATACAAGATCTCGGGACTTTTTTATTTTAAATTCATATAAAACTAATATAGGATATTTCTCCCCCCTCCCTAGAATTACTCGCGATTTTAATATTATGTCGTTGTCCAGACCTCTTGTAGATATTTTCTCAGAGTTAAATGAATTTAAAAAATGTATTTTCTTGCCTTGATTTGTGGAGCTTGTGCAATCTGTGCCCACATAGTATGCAATGCGGGATAGTTAATGTTATGTAGGTGCGAATTTTTTTTGGTTGTTTCTTTCCTACCTACTTCGATTATATTTTTGTAAACAAGCGAATGACCCTTGTATGCTTTAATTTATTTTGATTTTATACCTACTACCTTGTATGCTTTTGGATTGTTTTAATTTTTATACTTTGAAATTTGAAATGTTATACAAATTTGATGTAATTATTTTTTTATGATTAATCGTGCAAAATAATTGTAGGTTTAATCATGTATATTTTACCTAAATAAATAAAATAAAATAAAATAAAATAAAATATTTTTTTTATCTACATGTGTATATATATACATAATTATGAATTCTACAGAGTAAATCTGTCTCAATCACTAAAATCAAAAGTTTTATATTTTTCTATTTGTTATGTGACAACTAAATAATATACATTGATATCTACTTAGTTATTTTGTAATAAAATGAATGAGTGAACTATATATAATATATGTTAGAATTATTTATTATTTATATAATCATATGGTATCTCTTATGTGATTCGTATGTTGATAGTATAAAACAGGTAATATATGTAAGTACATACATTTATGGTATAAATATAATGGTAGTTTATGTACCTATAAGGTTTTAACTTGTTAATATTTTATGAGGAAATTAAACATTACCCATGAGAAAACCAATAGTTAAACCTATCGCTGGTAATATAAGATTGTTTTCTTGTTAAAAACTTGTCGATTAAGTAATATTCTTGATCGACACAAGACAGTTAAAATACTTGTTAAGTATAATGATTAACAAAAAAGGAGTTAAAAACAGCTTCTAGTAATTTTAATGCTTCTATTTTATTTTTAATTAGTACTTTATTGTTTTCATGGTCAAATATCTTCTATGATTATTGTTTGTGTTTGGTTAAATTGACAGTAATATTATGAAAATATTGCAGAGAAACATTTTCATAATAATTTGCGAGCGGAGTAATAAAAATCCCATGCATACATTATGATAGAAATTGGTTAACAAAAAGAAATTGATAAATGACAGTATGCCCGCCAGTGCACGGTTTTTGATTGTATTTTGTACAAAAAGAAAAATTAATCAAATTATCATAAATTAAATAAATAAATATTTTACGAAAGGATAAAAATGAATGTTTAATACAAAAACACAATGAAGACATAACACAATAAAATACAAAAACACAATGAAGACATAACACAATAAAATACAAAAACACAATGAAGACATAACACAGTAAAATACAAAAACACAATGAAAACATAACACAATAAAATACAATAACAAAATGAAGGCAGAAACAAGATAAGTAATTCAAAATTGGAAGGGAATGGGAAGGAATAAAAGAGTTTGGTATTTTATGTCTCATATCACTGCGACATTGCCGATATACATAACACAGTAAAATACAAAAACATAATGAAGACATAACACAATAAAATACAATAACAAAATGAAGACAGAAACAAGATAAGTAATTCAAAATTGGAAGGGAATGGGAAGGAATAAAAGAGTTTGGTATTCTATGTCTCATATTACTGCGACATTGCCGGTATTGCGGATATGTGTTGTTGAACACATCAGTGTCATAAAACGTTGTGTTATTCTACTTACAAATGCTGGATAGATTGAGACGTCGTAATATCATCACTTAAAGTCTCTTAAAGTATTCCATAGTCTTTCTGATTGAACCTACTTTAAAAGAGGAACTCATTCTTTTTATGGAACCTTTGGGCATTTATTTTCATCTTAATTCTCACATTTTGCTTACTCAGCCTATTCTTGAGTCCTGTATTGGACAAAGGCCTCCCGCTTGGACTTCCACTGGTTTCTATCCTGTGCCATTCTTCGCCATTATGGACCTGCCACTTTTTTGTGTCTGGGGCTTTCTCACACTTCTGCTTCTTGTTCTTGGCCTCCAGTCCATCACAACATTTGTTCATCGGTCGTTACGTTACGTTGTGAATTCTAAATTTCTTAGCAATCTATTTCCACTTTAAGAAGATATCAACGCACGGTTAGAGCATGAATGATGACATAATCTGTTATTTAATTTTCCGGTCGTCAAATAATTTCATTTCCTCGGTTAAATCAAAAATAGGTATTGTGTAAATAATGTTATTTATGTTATTATAAAAAAAGTAACAGGTATAAAAACACAAAATAAAAATATATTTATGCGGTTTCCTTATCACAAATAACGCCTAAACAACTTTCATGACAGCGATGATGATCGTGTTGATTATTTTTTCAAAGCAATCATTTGACAGAATCAATAGTGAAAGGTGTATAATTGGAATTATTCACTATGAAATTATAATTTATAACTAAAAATATAGGTTAGCAAAATAAACGAATAGTAAATAAACAAAAACATTCATCACAATGATAACCAAACGCTACACTTTTCTTGTATTTTTATAGTACCTACCTACGTACATTTTTGTTTCATCCCATTATTTTAATTTTTTGTTTCAAGTCTGTCAGATTCTCTAATTGGTCATTTTCCCTGTGAAATGGATGGATACCTATTGCAAACTAATCAGCTTTATGTAATCGCGCTTTACAACTTTACACATGTTGTGATATCATTATGAAATTGATCGATTTTAGATGGTAAAGACGACACATAATATTTTAATTAGTAGGTATCTGCCATACATACAAAAACATCAATAAGAAACTCATAGTACCAAGTAAAGTCAGTTTAAGAATCTTTTTTGAGAGAAAAGACGAAAATAGTACACATGTTGAACGTAAGTGTAAATACTTGCCTATTAAAAAAAAACCAAACATAAAATATAATAGACATACAGACACAAGATAAAAACAAACAGTGATAATAATACCTTTACACATTTTACACGATACCTGTCAATACTTGTTACACATACATATTTATCTTTAAACGAGTGGGTTGTGGCCAACGCTATACTCCTCACTATCAAGTCACTCCACAAAGTATTCAAATTTTGTATGAAAAATTTTCAACACTTTTATGAAGTAAGTTTGTTCAATATTTTTTTATTGAAATATTTTTATTTCATTTTTTATTTCATTTTACAAAGGACAGCACACAGTACATGCATACAATTATTAAAATTAAATAAATAAAAATACAAAAATAACATTTACCTCTTACGTACTATACCTAATATCAAAATAATACATCAAAAAAGTGTGAATTAGTGGGGTGCGCGTATGAGAGAAGAGTAATACATGTGTGTGTGAAAGAGATATCTAGAAAGAGTGTGAGTGTGAGGGTGTGTATGTGTGTGTGTGAGAGAGAGGGTGTGCATGTGTGTGTAGACGAACATATATTGACAGATTCATGAGTTGAGAAGAAAAAGAAAATATTTGATTTAGAAAACTTGATATTTCTTCAATACCATTTTATGAGAGTGATGTGCCTTTTTAGCAATTTAAAAATAAATTTTAATTTTCCCGAGCTTGGGGTCACTTTGAAATATTTCACAGTTAAAAAAATGAGAAGCACTAATCAGATATCCTTCAAAATCTAATGGAGTCTAATGCGACGTCCTACGTAGGCGATTCAAAGCGAATGCGAAGCGGCGCGGCGCGGCGCGAAAATAACAAACAGTCGGTAACTATGGTAGTGTCCTACGTTACCGACCGCGAGTTGGTTTCGATGCGGCGCGGCGCGATTCGAAGCGTACGCGATCAGTTGGTTTGATATTTTCGCGCGAATTGATAGCGGCGCCATTGTTTTTTGACATGTCAGAAACAGAAATTTTAATTTCTGCCCATGAACGTCACATATTATGGGGCAAATTATTATCGAACCGTGAATTTTAGGATTTGGCAAAAATAAATGGGACTACAAGTAAACACATTTATTTATTATTGCTATTTTACAATAGGATGTTGTTCAAAACACACAAAGTTTTCTCTCGCTTGCACGAATGTCAAATTTTGATATGTTTCCCGGAAATATGTAAATTCAGTCTCATTTATTAATTCAAGATCAAGTAATTCTTCATACAAATCGTGATATCCCCCATAAATATGCCTCTCTAAGTACACAATATTAGTTTCACTTCTCTGCCGTACATACTTCTTGAGTATTTTATTATACGTACATCCATGACAGTAGCTGGCGGCAGAGGGAACGATTCGCGCACACGTAGGACAGAGCCGCCGCGTCGCACCGCATCGCATTGAATTCGCTTGTATCCGCACCGCATCGCTTCGCAATCGCGTTCGCTTTGAATCGCCTACGTAGGACGTAGCGTAAGCGAGTATTAGGTATACAAATTTGCAAAATTTGAAAATAATCTAATGAGTACTTTAGTCTATAGTTGATAAAGTAAAATAAATTTGCCGTACATAGCACACAGCACACACACACACACACAGATACATTGTGATGAAACTTTCAGAATACAATCTCAGAATGATACTAGTTGATAATCTGTAATAAAAAAGTTGCTTTAAAAATTGCGAAATTATAACTCCCCACTATATCCCCTTTGGGTTAGTGAGGAGAAAAAAAATATGTTTTAAAATTATTAAAAAATATTCTACTTCGTTAATTTGTAGAGATCGTTAAGAAGAATTTGTAATAGAACGATGTAAGACAGGGTAAGAAATTAGGAAAAAATGTAAGAAGAAGAAAGGGGTAATTAATAAAATTAAAGTGAACACATTGAGATGGTTTGTCCCCAAGGGGAGAATGAATGAAGGACGCCTGACGAAGAAGATAATAAACAATGCGGAAAGGATTGGAATGAGAAGAATGGGGATACCCAAGAAAGGGATGGCACGATCATGTGAACGATATTCTGAAAGACGGAAATGTTAGAAGTGTGAACAACAGACGATCATGTATGAGACGATATTAATGTGGACTTGGCGAGGGTGCGTGCCAGGATAGAAAAAGTGGCGTTCGGTTCTCCCTGCCTACCACGCGAGCGACATTACGTGACGGTATATATGTATGATAATATGTAGGAAAGTAATGATAAAAAAACAACAAATTACGTACTAAAAATATACGTATACTCATTCTGATGCAACCCTGCATATGGAAGCACATGATGATGACATATTAAAAATGAGAAACACGTTTTGTCGATACCATTAAATAAATTAATGTGTTTCTTCGGTCGCTCACTCTTGTTTTTTAATCGACCTTGAATTAACGACTTCTGGTAGCTGAGAGATCTTTAAACAGCATATTTATTAATTGGACCAAGCAAGAATCGTAATTCATGTCCTTTTTCAAAATGTCATGAAACCTGTAATATGACATTTAGATCACATATACATACATTTTAATCCATATGCCACGATTTTTAATGATTCATAAATCAACAAAATAATCCCACAAACAAATAAGTAGGTACCTGCTTACATTTATTTCATTTTTATTTTATTTTACAAAAGACAGCACACAGTACATGCATACAATTATTAAAATGAAATAAGCAAAAATACATATATTTATTTATTTATTTTTTAAAAATACTTTTTTAGAAGTATAATAATATCAGAAGTAGATACAATATATCTTTACACAGTAGTAAATAAAATCTAAGTTTAAGTTATTATTAAGTGTATACATATATTTATTTTAATTTGTGGATTAGGTTACTCTACAACTCTACTAGGCTATGTCTGTCCCAGAGGAGCGTTATATAAATCAGTTCTATTATTTTTATTCGTCAAAGTATTCGGTAGTTAATTTTTATAAGGTTTAGTGGTAGGTTGAAGTGATACAGAGGTGCAAGTATACGTTTTACTGTAGCATGAAATATTGCTTGATGTAAAAAGGGCTATTGCTAATATAATTTTGATTTTTTTAAGTCAATCAAGTAGTAATATTAAATTAATTTCTGTTTTTTTCGTCCTTTAGTAATTGACGAGTTGTTTGCTATAGCTTTCAATTTGATATGTGAGTAGATTCTTATTAGTGGAAAGTCAGTTTTAAAGAGGTTAATTATTTTAAGACCTGTGTACGCGTAATTTTTCTGACCATGTGAATTTTTTCTAGTTTTTGGTAATCATAACCATCCATGATATGGGTAAACATGGACCAGACTTGCCCCCTTTATTAATCTATTTTGTGTGAGCTTGTTCATCCTATGATATTTGTTGAGGTGGTGATTGTGAGTGCAGAATACAGTAATCGTGCCTATTAAATGTGGAACGAAAACTATCACCTGGTTCATAATTGCTAATATTTATTTATTTATTTATTTATTTATTATATATACGCCCTTAATAGGGCATTTACAAAAAATACAGGATGAATAGAACAATGTAGGCACAACAAAATAACAATAAGTGTAAATACATCGATTATATAGGTACATAATAAAAAAACGTAAGTAGTTAAAGGAAGAACAATATAAAACAACATAATACAATATAATAAAAGAAAATAGAGGTAAATGATAAAAAAAAAAACTAGACATAAAAGAAAAAAAAAATAAACAGTATTACATATTCAATTTAAACAACAAAAATAAACAAAGCAAAGTAAAAATCAAAAATTATAATATGCGTTAAGCATCCTTTTGAAACCATCTATAGTGTGTACATTAAATATATCAACAGCACTATATTGGTTTCCAAGGCGGTGCAATCTATGTATTGGTGAGTTAATGATAAAGTTATTTCGAAAATTCTCTATATGAAAAGGTGCATTTTGACGTGAAGCAAACCTTGTAGGTACTCTGAATTTTATCATTTCAACTAGGTCAGGGGTGTCCAATATACCGTTGATTATTGTCACTAAAAATTCTAAACTGCCAGCCCTAGAACAGAATTTCCTAGTTGGTCAGCAGTAAACTACTTGTTGTCGTTGTAAACATGGTTTGATTAGAAATGAACACAATAAAATAAAATAATAATATGAGTAATAGTACTGCGTATAATGAGAAATTGCAAAGAAAATAAATGATCGATTTTGTTATGAAAACAATAAATATGATCTTGAAACTAGTACGTTAAGGTACATCATCATAAATTGCCTAAACTTAGCAAATGCCTGTGCTATATGGGTAAACAAAGGATTAAGTTGAGAAAGGATTCGAACCCGTGTCCTCTAAATATTACTAACCCAGCGCGCCAGCCACTTAGCCACCGACCCACCTACATATATATATATTTGTCTTTGTTTACAAAAGGTCAATAGAAATTGCTTTAAATGATTTAATTTTCCTTAAGAAGTAACAAAGATTATAAAAAGATCGCCCAAGAAAACAAGAAATCTAATTTTGATTATTATTAACTCGTTGCTAAGTGAAATACCTATTCAATATAAGGCTCGAGATAAATTAAGGATTACTGTTTTGGTTATAAGGATAATGTCGATTCGAATATAATTAATAACTATCTGCACAAATTATTATAGGCTAGTCAAAATGATGTGCGAACACAATAGGAACCCGATGTTTGTTAATTTTATTTATAAACACTTTCTCACCATGTGCAAGTGGCGTGTTTTTTTGTTGTTGCCAAAATGGCGATTTCGTCCATGTGATTAATATGTTTTCAGCCTAGAGAATATTTTTTTGGGTAAATTTCTCCTTTGCTGGGAATCAAGCCTAGGACGTCAGTGCAACAATCAAATGGTGAGATTTTAGCTGTTTTTTGGGTATGCCTGCGCTGGGACTGACCTTTCGATTGACCCGACAACTTGTTTCTCCAAAAGGGAGCAAATCCCTCTCCTCTCCTCCTCCTTTTCCCCTCTCTGACCCTTCCCTATGTCCTTAACCCTCCTGCAACGCTATATGTAGGTTCAATAGTTTTTATTTTGTTTTTAATTAACTCTAATTAAATATTCATAATACTAAATAAGAACTTTGCAATTGGCGCTATGAATCAATATAACTTTATATAATGGCATGTTAATTGTTACAGCTGATTTCTTGTGAAGTATTTAGATTTTTTTTTCTTATCCATACACTTATGATGTATAAGCTAAATGATAACAGGTACGCAGAAGATATTTAGGCGAAATAAATAGGCAAATTAATTCCATACTTTTATGTCTAAAAAAAGTTTTTTGTCCACATAGTAAAATTTTATATTAAACATATAAGCATGCATGTATTAATTGTAACATTATTGAATAGTATAGATAGTGTATCTCAAAATATTCAAACACGTCTACACCTTTTAAAGATAGATTTTAATTAAGACTAAGACCGCCATGCCATGTAAATTTGAAATGAAATAACACTTCACTATAACTCCACTTCGTCTATCATTACTTTGTTGCTCTGCCGTTAGAGCGGTAACCTTTCATTTACGAGGTCATGGGTTCAGATCCCGGCCATAAAATATTAATTGATTTTTGCATAGTTAAGAGAGATGTATATTTTTTTTTCGAAACATATAATTAGTTTTGAATGTTTGTAGAGTACAATCCATGTTCTAGATAATAATTGATGGGTAAATGAAAATGATTTCGTTTGAACTACAATTTGAAGAGTTGTTTCAGATAATGTGGTAATTAAAACTAATTGTCTCATACGTAGACTGCACTTTAATACCCAAGACTCATGTAATGGAGTATTTTTCATGAGAATATTAACATTATAAAGCGAAACAAAATTATTTATAAATATGATCGTAGTCTTTTTTAAGTTTAATTTCACGTGATGATTTTAGCCAGTTTATGAGACCTCTTACATTTATTTGTCGAAGCAAAGATGAATTCTGGGATTCTTTTTTGAAGTGCTGTACTAGAGCGGTCAGATAGAGACATTTATCTTTTATTGGCATTTATTTAATAATTTATTTGTTTAATAAATTTATTTGTTGGCATTTATTTATGTATTTGGTGGAATCATTAAGTGATTGAAGGTGTCGCTGGGTAATCGTATCCAGCCTGACGAGACTTGGTGAGTCGAAACTTCAAAGATAATTTTTTCATATAGTATAGAAATTGTTACAAAAAAGTAGGTAGTGAAAATGCTTGGGAACCGAGCGTACCTCTATTTGTATTTAGAAAATAAGGTATTTTGTCTACATATATATATATATATTTTTTTTAATTTTATTGAACATAAAATAAAATTAAAAATTATCAATATTGAACAATTCAATTGTTCAACTCACCTTCAATGGAGATATTTGAATGAAGAATAAATATAGGTAAAGGCGTAATGGAGGGATCTAGGACATCACAGCCAATAGATAAAAATTTTAAGGGCTCGAGTTCATTTAAGAGAATTCACCCGAAATATGCGCCAAAGACAAACTTTAAAAGACGGCGTATTACAACTTGAGCCAAATAATATGATACTTTTCGTCGCTTACATAACTGTGTCAACTAGTTCGCGCTCGGCCTTTGATCTCCTGAGTACCCCCCATATTTGATATTTTATCGATTAGAGGAGATTTTCAGCATGAGGCGATGCAGCCTCATTTCAAAAAGGCAACAAAACCACTGAGAATTGTTACGCGTGTTTCAACGAAGCGTTCGGCCGAACCTCTGCGAACCCCTTGACATCACCACTTGCTTGTACCCCCACACATCAGTATCGTCTCAATATTTAATTTGTAAATGAAAATTCAATAATTATTATCGTGGAACGGTGTAAGTAGGTATTATTCACTAAATCCTTCACACATGGAAATATCAAATCAATATATAACAAGTAATAATTACAAAACTTAGTTTTGTAATATTTATTTGTTGTGTAAATATATTTTACGTGTAGTTCGATACTTACAAATTTTATAAATATTGGTGCGTGTGAAATAAACTAAACTGATAAGGTGGGTAACGCAGAACAATAAAATTACAAGATTATTTTTATTGTAACAGTTAAAACACCTTAAACATGTTCAACTAAGATTGTGTAAATGCGTTGAACAAGACTTAAACTAATGAAAAATCTTTAGGAGTCAAATAATTTCATAATTCATACGTTATAAAAATGTGTTTTGTAAATTTCACAATAATAAAAACAGGAATTTATTATTTTCAATGGTGATATGTGTTCAAATGAAAGAATGGTCGGTGGCATAGCAGCTAGTGTGCTAGATTAGTAATCCAGAGGTCGCGAGTTCGAATCTCGCCTCGACCGATTGTTTTTATTTATTTATTTGTAGCTTTCTGTACTTAATTTGTACACTGGCGGGCTTATTGCTAAACGGTTATTTCTTGCAAATAAACAGATTTAATTTTAAATATACAATACAGTAACAATGAGATATTCGATACAGTAACAATAAGTAATTGAAAGATTACAGATAAAAAAAACGCAAAAAGATTGAATATAGGAACAGTTCATATCCATTAAAGGAAAACAAACAGTTAAAGGATATTAAATATGCTATGTTAGAAAGAAAATTCATAAATTGTTTTGTTAAGAAATCGTTACAAAATTTATGTTTTTTTTGTTGTATTTGTTTTTTACATGTGTTCTATTAATTTTTATGAACTTTGCTTTATACCTATATATTATTTTCTTGTTATTTGTTGTGTATTTTTCATTAAATAAATTTCAAGGCCAGTTATCTTAGCTTTAACTGGAAAATATATAATATATTTTAAACAGGAATATTATAAGTGACCCGTCTCAGAACAGATTTTCCTAGTGAGACAAGGAACGAATAATATATTGTAATTATGTGTTTTTGTATAATAAACGTAGGGTTGCCGGCACTGAAACAGAAAATGAAAAGAGAGAGAAAGAAGAAATCAGATAGATATTTTTGTTTATTGAGAAAGACGATAATATAACCGAATTCGTTCACCTATAGTACAAGTTTGTGTAATTATGAAATGTTTTATTTATTTTTATTTAAATAACTTACAATTCAAATGGAATGTTTAAGTAACTGTTTTACTATAGTTGCGTGTTTTTATTTTATAATTATTTTTTTTTTTTTATTTATTAACAAAAACAATACAATGTTCACATATAAATCATAATTTAAAAAGGTATACAATTTCCATCATATAATTCAAAATAACCCTCTTTAATTGAGATAAAATCTCGTGTTAAAAGAGGGGAGTATCTATTTAATATTATTACATTTACCAAAACATTGTACATCTACTAAAAAATATGAAGCTACAAAAAACAAGAATGAAATAACAAAAAATAAATAAATAAATCAGTACAATTTTTTAATTTTATTTTTAAATATACTATAATTTTTTTTGAGTCTAAGACTCAAAGGGAGTTCATTAAACCACTTAGTACCTTTATACTTATAGAAATGTTGTGAGGCAGTTGTACGTAAAAGAGGAATGGTAATACATCCTTGTGAATTTATTCTGCTGCTTAAAGAAAATGACAATTGGTTTGAATTTGTAAGAATATCTTTATGAATTTGGAACAATGAGATTTTTTTGTAGATATTTTCAACAGTTGAAACTTTAAATTCTTGAAATAAATTAATAGTTGGATAATCAAATCTCTTTTTTAATATAATTTTAATAATGATTCTTTGAAAAACTTCTAAAGGCACTAAAGTGGTTTTAAAAGCTCCCCCCCAACATATAATGCCATATTGTAAGATGGATTGAAATAATGAAAAATATATTGTTTTAAGCAAGTTTGTTTGAAGTATATTTCTTAGTCTCAGAAAAATAAAAATTAGCTTTTTAAGTCGTTCAATAGTAGTAGTTATATGTAATTTCCATTTCATACTGCTTTCAATAATAATGCCTAGGTATCGGATGTTATTTTTAATGGATAATTTAATACACGCTATTATGTAGATATATTTATTTTTGTCATCACCGTTGCAAGGAACTCATATTTTCTTCCGTAACACAAGCAATAAATTCTTTTTGGGAAAAAAAAATCTCATATAATGTACATATACATACTTCAACTTAAATGTAAATAGTTTTAAGAAAATCTTATTTTCAAAAAATCCAATACAATTGAGAAAATGATAATGACCTCGACAAAAATTACCCTTATGCCATATTTGATTCAATTTCAAACTACGGAATTTTTATTACATATACCTTATGAAAAATATCAATACGAAGAATACCTGAATGAATTTCTATGAATATTATTTCTATTGAACAAATTATATTTATGAAAATTAATCTTCCACGTGACAGAATTTAGATTTTTTTTATGTAAACATAACAGCTACATTCAATGCATTTTGCAAATACGATATAAATTTTAATTCGATTGAAATAAATAACGTTTTTTTTTTATTATAAAAGTTGAAAAGTTCAAATACATATACTTGTAAATCATAAAGATGGTACGTTCGAAGAAATTTGAAAATATCACAATATAAAAATAAATTCCATCCTTAAATCTTACCCATATCAAATTAAACACATTCGAATTAAAAATTATAAAAAAAAACACTCATCACTGAAAAACACAATTAAAAAAATAACAGCATCCATGTGATTATAAAATTTTTCAAAACATAGTAACCTCACCTTTTTAGTCTTGATATACAAAATGTAAGGACGTACACATCCGAGTCACACAACACGAATTGATAAAAAAAACTATATAGTTTTAAAATCGCGTACAGTTCAACGCACGTAATATTTCGACCGCTGTCGTCAACAAACTGACGGGAGAATCCTATAGCATCTTACAAGTGCGTCCTCAGCCGGTTCGTCGAAATGCCTAGACTCAATTAAATACAACGAACATGGAAAAAGTACACGTTTTTCACAAACGAACGTTTTCACTGGACGTGAAATTACTAAGAACCTTTTGTCCGAGATTTTCTATTCTGACAGCTGCTGGTCTTCAGCGAGAACCAATATATTTTTTGCAGTACCTAATCAGACGGAAGGATTCCTTTGACTACGATTTTCTTTGCATACAAAAAATAACGTTTGTTATCGTTTGTTAGTGTTTGTCGTTTTTTATTTATTTATTTATCACACAATTTAAATAATCGTTTCAAAAATAGATTACTGCTGCCCAACTAGGTATACCTACCTGTTCTAGGGCTAGCAATGTATATATTATTATATTTCACAGGAGACATATAGGTTGTACCTATTTGCATTTTTTTAAAGTATCTAAACAGTATAAAATTAACTATTGTACACAGATTAAAAAATGGAATTGAAGTCATCATGATATGCATATACATACATATTGTGTATGTAGGACATGTAGGTATCTTATAATTTTTATTTGTTTTTTACACAAATAATCTGAAATAGTATCTCTTGGGAATACTGAACTGACACTGTTTCTGAATACTGTTTGTTTATTATCTTAATCTTTACTTTTTTATATTTTTTTATTTAAATCTATTCAGCGTTCTTTTTTGCTTAACAATATAACAACATGAATTTAATAATATTATTGTCATGATATTAACATTATTTACTATTAAAACACGTTCGCAATAACCTTAGATTAAAATGTTGTGCTTGATGAGGGAATCACTTGATAATAAAACAAAATATAAAGAGAAAGAAAACAAAAATAGTTAAACAAAAACAAAAAACAAATAACCATCATAAATAAAAAAATAAAACAGGTACCTAATTGAAACAGTTTTCGTCATTATATCAAAATAAATCAAAAATTGCTATTTTTTTTGTATTTTATTTTGATGAATTGTCATAAGTTAAACAATTGAACTAAGCACGAATTTTTACAAAATATTTGCCAATTACTTCATAAATATCTTTTTGTTACAAATACAATTAGTATAGCGACGACCGTGACCTATCCCACAATGTAGGCTTACCAGCGACAGATTTCATGGTGTGCATTACTTTATAAAAAAGTAGCACGACACAAGCGTGTATATCCACACACCAGTCAGCAATAAGATTCATCACCAGTGATGAATCTTATATAGGTACGTATAACAAATTATGTTGCCTGTTGTTGATAACGGGACACCCGAAAATAGAAAATAGTGGAAGCACTATTCTAAGCCGGTGCCGAACAGCTAATTAAAGATGACCTAACTATGTAAATAAAAACTAAAAGCTTGACAGACTTGTTGTTGATTTTTTGATATATCTGCAATACACAGACATAAGGGTCGTATTACGGGAGTTAATCGAGAAAAATATAAGAAAAGGTTGAGGTTTTGTAAGCAGTATTCTCGCAGTACGGGACTTACCTTTTTCTTTTATTTTTCTTAAATACCTCTCGTTATACGACCCATGAGATGAATTGATAATCCATTAACAACAGAGAATTTCCAATCTATTATTTTCTTTGTCTAAATGTCAAAAAGATGTCGAATACTGAAAATCTAAAGTAATAAAGCAATCAAAATGTTAGTGTCTGTGTGTGTGTGTGTGTGTGTGTTTGTCTCACGCCTTTTGAAAAACCAAGAGCATCTAAAAATCTAATTTATGTGCGAACATGTACCAGTATACCTGATGCAGTGTCACGCTAAAAATAATGCGATAAAAATGCTGAATTTTAAAAATATTTCAATAATTATTTTTTTCATACAAAATTTTCCAAGTCATATCTGTCAAAAAAGTGTACATTTTGCACGCAAATATCTGTTAGTTTAAAAGTTACAAGTACGTATTTACACGAAAAAAATATATTTTGAAGTATAACTTAGCTTTTAAGTGAAAAACATGGTGAATATTTTGTCTAATTATAATGTTTAACTTATTTTTAAAGTAAGCGTTTTGTACAAATGTACATATAACCCCGCCATTTTAATATATTTTCATACGATATTTAATTTTCCTACCGAATGAATATGTTCTTTAAAATAATATACCTTTGAAATAAATGTGATTATGAAATAATAAAATGAAACACAAGACATTACAGCAAGTTTTAAGACATATATTGTAAAAGTCTGTTAATTATTAGTAAAGATATAGGCATAATAAAATTGCATAATTTGTATGTAATATTAATTTGATATTTTGGACAATTTTCGTTTTTGTGGCTTCGAACAAACCAATGTAGGTACCTACCTACATATCCAAAAAATGTATCGAGCCCATTTGATAGTAATATTTTATATGTTCTATGGTTACTATGGTTACGGAAAGATTCTGATATTCAAATAAAATTTGTTATGAATCGAATTTATTTAGAACATTGTTGTAGGTAGGTACCTACCTAATACTATTTACTTACAAATCAACAATATACTGATTTCCTATAGGAAAATTATTTTATTTATTTATTTATGTATGGATGCATGTATGCTATGTGCTCCTAAACCGTTTGTCCGATTACAATGAAACTTTGGTGAATTGTCGAGCGTATGCCCGGGATGGTTTCTGGATTTAAATTTTTTTCTTATTCTTCTTCTTCTTCGTGTATTTGGTCATTTTACCAATGAAAGCGGAATATCCTGGGAAACGAAGGTCCGACTGTCTCTCCATCTCTTCGCAGGTCTTCCAGGACGGTTCCTGGATTTAAACTTTTTTCTTCTTCTTCTTTTCCTTCTTCATCGTGCATTTGGTCATTTTACCTATGAAGGTGGACTATCCTGGGAGAAGAAGGTCCAATTTTTCCTTCCATATCTTCGCAGGTATCTGGATTTAAACTTTTTTCTTCTTCTTCTTCGTGTATTAAGTCATTTTACCTTTGAAGGTGGAGTATCCTGGGAAAAGAAGGTCCTTTCATCTCTTCGCGGTTCTTCCAGGATGGTTTCTGGATTTAAACTTTTCTTAAGCGGCTGAAGGGACGGGATGTAATGAAGGGAAGGGATGCACTAAAGGGCCTGAAGGGATGGGAGGTATAAAAGGGCCTGAAGGGACGGGAGGTACTGAAGGGCCTGATTGGAAGGGACGTAATGATGGATTGAAGGGTTGGGAGGTACTGAAGGGTCTGAAGCGACGGTTCATGGAGTCTAATTCTTTTTCTTCTTAATTTTATGTAGACTTTACAGTTTTTACAGAAACTATTTCCTTTAGTCTTTTTCTTCGTTTTCTTATTTTATGTAGAACTTTGGTGAATTTTATACAAAACTATTTCCTATGGATTAATCTTCTTCTTCTTTTATGTAGACCTTTTAGTCAGTTTTTATACAATCTATTTCCAATAGTCTAATTCTTCTATTTTATGTATTTTTTCTTATTTTATGTAGACCATTGAAATAGTTTTTTATACAAACTATTTCTTATAGTCTTATACTTATTATTCTCTTTTTTATTTAGACTTTTGGGTTAGTTTTAAGTCTAATAGTCTATTGTGCAGAAATATTATTAACGATATGCACACTTGATGAAAATACATATGTAAAAACGAATGGGATGTGGGATGTAACGATGTAACCTGCACTAGAATCTTTTCAATACTTTTGTTTAATTAAAATTTAAACCATTTATATCATCCTATTTTGAATAATTTTCAACACCTTCATATTTGATTTCGTTGACGATATTTAAATAATGGGGGTTGTGGCCATTACTGAACTCTTCACAACGTTTATATTAAAATTAAAAACTATTTATTATAGTTTAAGTCTTTTTCTTCTTCGTTAATGTAGACTTTTGTGTCAATTTTAAGTCTATCAGTCTAATTGTGCAAAAATATAATGCACATTTGATGAAAAAATATAAAAACGAATGGGATGTGACCAACACTAGATCTTTTCAGTACATTATTTAATCAAATTTTAACCACATTCCAACATCCAAAATTACTAAATTTTCAATAGGTATATATTACAATTTGTTTTCGATGATTATATTTAAAAATGGGGGTTGTGGCCAAACCAATCTCTTTACAACGTTGATAAACTGTCATATTTAAAACCATTTCGCGTAGTCCATGCGTGCAGAAATTGTATATTATACTTCATTCACACTTTATAGTAATATATAAAAAAGAATGGGTTGTGGCCATCACTTGAACATTTTACAATGCTTAAACTCAATCAAATATCAAACCACTTTTCATAGTCCGATATTGCAAAATAATTGGGTGACAATATTATAAAAACGATTGCTTATTCCTTCACAGTTTTACATTCTTGGCCAACGGCGGGACATAAAGGCTAGTATGAAATAAAGAGACAACAAATCAAAAAACATATAGCTCAACAATTCAAAATACTAGTAAGAATTACTAAAAGACTAGTATGCCGTTCTTGTTGTGCCATGTCATGTTTTCCCAATGTTAGTTATCGGCCTCGGATGCTTCTATGTCCAGTGCTAATTCAAGAAAATGTCGGACATCTCGAACTCTGCTCTCAGATTCTGCTTTTGCCCGACATCTCAATAATACATAAATCATCTTCTTTTTCATCTTTTGGTAGATCTATGATCTGTTTCTACAGGTCCTGGGGAGAGGATGTCCAGCCTCTCCTCCATCTCTTTAATGGTCATTCCGGTGGTCGGCGTCCCTCTGGTATCTCGCGCATTACAATATCTGGCAGTATTTCTGGATTCATCCTCTACATGATCTCTCCAGCATCGTCTTCTTTGCCTGCTACACCTTACATACGACATCTTCCACATTGCAGATTCTGCGGATCTCTTTATTGGGAATTCTGTCTCTGGGGGTTCTGCCCAAGATAGGTCAACATAAGTCAATTTTTATAAATATGTCATTTTAACAATAAATGTTTCAGAGATTTTTCACATTCTATAAATGATTGAGCTGATAGGTAAAACAGGAACCCCCACAGAGCCCAGTCCTTTGATATGTGAAGTATCTGGATGGGTGAATATTCCCAATATAAGCACGATTGTTTTGTTTATCGCATTTTATTGTGACAATTTTAAATGATTTAATATTTACGCATTGACTTGCTTTTAGCTTTGAAGAAATGCATAAGTCGGCTTACGTCGCAAAATGTACTCGTATATTGAGAGCAGTAAATGATTATTTATTGATTGAAAATTAGGTCCTACAATTATCTAGGTCAATCGCAATATAGGACATAGTGAAATGATATCATACGTTCAATGATTCGAGTCCAATGCTTTGTTAGAATGGTGACATTGGTGCAGATTCTAATGCACTTTGCATAATATTATGACACCCAACACTATACTCACATTGATAACTTCAATACCAATCAGCGTGTTAGGAAGTGGATACAATATTATATGGGTGTGAATCAGAGTAGAAAACGTTGAATGGAAATAAGAGTCATATCAGTAACGGAATCATGGACTCGATTCCCTTTGTTTAACTCTTTTCATGCGACGATGAGTCGTTATAAAACTTGAACGATTCTTCACAAAACTATTATGTTGTATTATGCGAGAAGGTAGGTACGTACGCGAACTTGAAAAACGTAACATGCAAATTATTTGCTAATTGACTTGTCCTTGATTCTTTATAACATTTTCGACTTTTCTTCAAGAAAAGACATATTTTTTGCATACATCACTTTTCATATAGGTACATAATATAATTGCCCAATGCCGACCAGCGTAGCATAGAAGAAGCGTTTAACTTGTGTGCCGGCGGCGCTTTGTGTTGAAGCCTCGTGGGGTAAAAACACATTCAATGCAAGGAATAGTCTATTTATGGAATTGTAGGATGAATCATTAAAACAAAAATGTTCAATCAATGCACTGTACAAATGGCGAAATTTATCCCAGTTAAACAGTGTAAACCAGTTCAAAGTTCAAATGAATTTCTTAACCAATATTTTTTTATCAATCAAACCCAGTATGTTTGCACAAAATTTAAACGACATTCCACTACATTGCGTGCTGTGGCAGGCAACTGTCATTTTATTCAAAGTTCAAAAAATATTTGCCGCCTAAGTTTTCATATGTGCAGATCTACTTTTGGAAATGAAAATTATTTTGTTATCTAGACTAGTAGGTACCTAAAAATTTTGTCAAAAGCTACTGAAGGTAAATATGTAGATACATTTGATTTCTACGATGGTGAAATGCTTACAGTTTGCGCTAAATAATACTTAATTTCTTTTATAAACCTAATTTATCAACAATATAAATTTTAGTAAGCGCTGTTTGGGTAATGCGAAAAGATTAAAAAAATGATACCGATAGTAAAATTTTTCACTTTGATGAATGCGGACCTTTGAGATGTAGGCAACTGATACGTAAAAAAACTGAACAGTGAGTAAGTAATTAAGGTTAGTTGTCACTCAATATAATTATCTTTGAGATAATAAGACATTTTTCCCAAGGCCCTGATTAGTTATTAGGTGCTGTTGATACAAGCTCTTCAAAACCCTTCAAGTTTATTATCTCAACACACTTTTCTGACATTCATATTGAACTAATGAGAAAATGTGAAGAAATACTTTGTTTACGACTTAATCGGTAGATACCTTCGACAGATTATATCGTATTTTTTCCTTCTTGAGATCATTTTATAGATCAAACATTGTTTATTTTAATTAAAAATCTTGTTTTAGTAATGATACATACTGTTTATACTGTACACCAAGTAGGTGATTATACCAATCCCAAGTTTTAATGGCTGGAAAATGTATGACAGATAAGAGACGGGTGATTTTTTATGAAATTTATGAATCTACATATATAAGAGAACACGAAATGATGATGATTTAAAGTTGATTTCCGTTCTATTTGAGTTAAAAGATCAAGATGTGAGGCTTTTGATGATAATTTTGAATATTGTCATGAAATAAATAGTGTTACACGACCTACATCAGTGATAGCATTTTCTTATTTTCTACCTCTTTTCCTTCTCTTCTTAATTTCATAACAACATATTTCATTCCTTCTTGTCCACTCTGTCTAATTTAGCTGTTCTTAGCAAATTTAATTTAATACGAATATTATTGGGATAGCCTAGTCTTCACACCATTTTTGTAAACCTAACCTACAAAAGTTTGGTAAAAATATGTTGGTTAGGTTTGTTTGTAGTTATAATTGCGACTGGCGTGAGCCAGTTGCATTATATATTTAAAAAAAAAGTAACTAAAATATTAAAATAAATCACTAAATTGGTATTTTTACCAAACTTTTGTAGGTTATGTTTAAAAAAATGGTGTGAAGACTAGGCTATCCATATTACTGGGAGTACGGATTTTCATATACCTACTTAATTTCATATTTATAATAAAAACCACATGCGTGAAATTCGAAATGCAACTAGATAGATAGTGATAAGCATGAAACAAGTGGGTTTGTTGGTGTAACAAATAAATGTGTTGAATCAGATGATACCAAAAGTAGAGGTTACCAAAACAATTTTATTCAAAACACAGCAGTTTTTTAGCCATGCAAGATAAAATCGCTGGTAGATATGACCTTGGAAGAAGGCGAAGAAAAATTAGAAAAAAGTAATTAAAAATCGCAAACACGATAGCCAGCATTTGATACTACACGCAAAACGCATACATATACTGAGATAGGTATTCCACAAAATCGTGTCGTGATTATATTGCAGACACAATGTTAATATATCGATCGTTTAGTGTGCATTTGACCTTAATATATTTTGTGATAATAATTTATGCATTAACGTCAAAATTGTACACTAAATATACAATACAACATCCAATTAAATTCAATTTTGCACCGACAAAATGGCAATTTTCACAACTAAAATACACATAAATCTAATTATGTTTGCCCGAGGTGGTCTGACCCCGTTGTACACAGGTTAAATTTAATATTGTTATTATTACAAATTAACGAAACAGTTTACCTTTTAACAATTGTTCAAAATATTTACTCTCATTGGTAACGCGTCGAAACGAAATTGAATGATTTAATACCCATTCTTATGAAAACGACTGACCCAAATATCATTCATGACTTGAAGCATCGTGAATCAATCACTCCCAAGAAAGATGCAGGATTATTTATTTATTTTATGTATTGCGACGTGAAGGTTAGGTCTCCCGTTGACTCATCCCTAGACACTCTAGACAGGTATCTCCAGTTTTCACCATGCACACTTATTCCAGAGTACAAATTGTTTCTTCATCTCTTGGTAACTGCTACAGCGCGTATCACCGATCATATGTTCATTATAACTGCCTCTATAATTCTGAGGTTTTTACCTTCCATCATGGTGACAGAAATGTGTAGATGTATCGAGTGCTTGGTGCAGACAAATCTTAGAATTGTGACTCTTATTTTGTCTTTTCACACAAATCTTAGAAATAAGATTAGGTGTGAAAAGGTTCAAAAAACTGTTTAACATTTCCTATATTTGTTTCGGTTTTTTATAAAAAAAAATGTGAATTTCTCGGATGTTTGATCTGTACTCTGTCTTGTTGTGTGCACCTTTGATGTATCTAATTCAATTTAATTTGGTCTCGTTCTTAAATTGAGTCTCGTGGGGTATAACACTGAAATGAGTTTTCAGTGGTCGGGATACCATCTTTGCCCTCCAAACCTTCCCAACCTGTTATCAAGTTTATTGAAATTTAATTAAATAAAATACCTTATAATACTTATAAGAATACTTAAATTGGCACTGTAAAAAAATATCAATATATTATTTTATAAATTGTTTTCTTTTGCTTTTGTATTCTTTAATAAATAAATAAAAAAAATATCTATTTTAATAAATGTACTCGTAGTATATGTAATATTTTTTTTAACAGAAGAGTTGGAAAAAATCGTGTTTTTTTTATAAATTGCACGCTCAATGTACCTAAAGGAACATTTTTTACATAAAGGAAAAAATAATTTATAGCACTTTCATACTATTGAACACCAGTCTCTTCATATTATGTATTATTTGTTCCATTGGTATATTGTTAACTCAACTATATTAAAAACTAAGATCATTTCGCACAAATTTAGTCTTTATTATCTCAGCTACATACAAGGATTTATAAATACGGAAAGCACATTTTTTATATGTCTCTTATAATGATCATAATCTATACCCATGATTTATAACGGGAAAAATTTTATATTTATTTCAAAAGATTTATATTTTTTATAAGTAGGTATATTTTTTTCTCAATTTTTATCGTAATGCTCCATGGGATTCATATTAAGAATGTATACAATGACTTTCGTTGTGAATCTTTTGCGTGTATGGCGTATGGCATTATTTAGCGAACTATCAAATTTTGTGTCTTATATACAGTCCAAACCATAATTTCTATCGACTTGATATTATAGATGTCGTAAGTATGAAGTATATTAACTTCTATTACTCCATGCATAGTGCTTTATTTATTCTATATGATTTCATTTGTCAAAGCTTTGAAAATGGTTTAACGATCATAGAAATCAAGTATACGTTTTATTTCATTAAATTAAATAATTACATAATATGTGTGCATCACTAAAATTATAACTTTTTATTCAATTCAATAAAAATTCTTGTACATGATATGGGAACGAATTTCCCATCTAGGAGTATACTTTGTATCCTGTGCACAAAGTTGTGTTATGTTTAATTTAATTTATTAGAAAATGATACCACATAGTGAAAAACTAAGATTAATCGATGATACGATATTTATTACTTGTTTAACCTAAATATAAATAGCTATGTATTGAGTTTCTATGAACAATATTATTAATTTATTTGACTATACGGCTGGAAGCCTTTTACAATAAACATTTACAAAACAAATTCAACCAAAAAGAATAGAATAATTCAATTATTATTGAACGAAATGTTACATATTGATATGTCAATTCCGTTCCCTCAAAACGTATTCCTATTGTTTATAATTCATATTGTAAAGGTTTGAATTAAAAATAGGTAGATATTCATATATTTTTATCTTTTTTTTAATATTCATTTATTGCTGACAATTCATAGATTTTATATTAAAAACCTTTTAATTTATATTGTTTGTCTATTCTGCGGACACGATTCTTAAAATCGAATCAACAAATAGCACTGTGACTCAAAAACATATTTATTAAATCGATAAACATGACTAACATCAGTGTAGGTACCTACCATAATTTTGATTGTGTATTTTTAATCGGAAATACAAGACGGATTCTTGCCGTGAGAAAAACTGTCTCACGGAAATGTGTTTTGTTTCTGTTAAAGTATATTTTACCAATAAGTAAGCATTTTATAAATTCATCCCAAGATGATATTTAAATGCATGATGACTACCAAACTAGAATAACAAATGGAAGTAAATTAATTACAGATATGTAGGTCTTGAGTTTCAAAAGTTTTTCAATTTCTGACAATACGGACCAAATAAGAGATAATTACTATATTACGTCGTGTCGTATGTAAACACTTGTATACATAGTGTCAATGATTTCCAAAACTCATATCACATACTACCATTTATTTAAGATGATTTTAAAATTGTTATTGCACCCGAAATCGACCCAGGATCATGGCAAAGGAGTCTAATATATACATTTCTAACCTAACTGAGCCAAGAAGGAAAGTACCTACTGTAGTGTTATTTTTGCGATTCGCGTTAAGAGGCTATATAGTATATTTTGAAAATATTTTCCCCAGTAACCTCAAATGATACGTCTTTGACATAAAGAACAAATTGTATTTTCATATTTATTCTATTGCATGAGTGTTTTGAAATTTGAATTTGTTTAATCCGTTTTTTGTAAAATTAGTTTTAAAAAACTACAAGGCATATGGAGTAGATTTTTACTTCAATCGAAAGAAAATATGAAAATCTACCGGCTGAGTTTTTTATTATTATAATAATTTTAATTACTATTATTGCCATTGAAAAAAATCCTATTTATTTTACATTTTCTTCACGAAAAAATATTGTATATCTCCTAATATGTGATACAATAGTTTTTCGTGTTTCATACATTAGAAGGTAAATTAGTGTGCATTTTTGCGTACATCCCGGGGTATACAAGGACCTTAATTAATTTGTCGCACTGTAAATACGTTTTTTTATACTAAAAAGAATGCGTCTCTGGGCTGGAAACATTGGTTAGTTGACATATAGCAATAAACTTGCCACTAGCACAGGGTGCAAGGAAGTGTTTATGATTATTATTTTGTTTAAAAATAATAGCTTTTTTTTCTTATACACCATTATAATTATTGCATCATTTCGCAAAAAAAAAAACGCTCTAGTGAATCGCATTTTTCTAATTGTTTCATATTGAATTTTATTATGTTGACTTTTCATAACAATTTCAATGTGAGTTTGCATCATTAATAAATTAATCAGATGATCCTTGAAAACGCCATGACTGCATTTTATAATTTATTATCTAATTAAGTAGATACTGGGTAAACAATTAATTACATATTTTTCATAATTTCGGTGCATTATAAACAAAGTAATATTTTTTATATCGAGATTCTAGATCTAATACAATCAAAACTGGAGATAAAAGGCATAATAACACAGCCTCCGTTTCATTCAATTTCTAGAACGATATGAAGTTGGGAACAATCAAATTGAGTGAACAATAAATCTGCAAATAATATTGCACAATTCGGTCAGTTGATATTGGTGCTCAAAGAGATAACCTAATGATGAAACTACATAGAATGTATCAAACAATCATTAATGTTGCAGATTTCAACGATTCGTTCATATGAACGGTCCATATTATTCGGTCATTTGATATTGGTTGGTTTATTGAAGAGATAACCAAATTATGAAACTATATAAGTACAATGAATCATGCCATTAATTTTGCAACGATTCGTTCATAATGAACGATTCAAATTATTAATACCAACCAATATATCGGTGCTAGATGAGTTAAACAAATGATGAAACTACACAGAATATTTCAAGCAATGCCAGTTGTAGTTTCAAAGATTCGATAGTCAGTTTTTTTTTTATAAAATGAATATGTCCTTGTTAAACAAGTACCTATACATCTTCCTACGTTCCCTAAAATAAGCAAATAAATGCTTGGTGAACGAAATCGGTTGAGGCAGGATTCGAACTCGCGATCACTGGATTACTAGCCCAACGCGCTAACCGCTCTGCCATCGACTCATCTGCTAATAAAGATAAATTACAATCAGCAAAAATATTCGTTCAACGAAATAATGGTTTTTATGGTTTCCAAACATGAATTATTCGAACTGCAACGAAAGATTTCAAAATATAAACTCTGGATTCGTAACAAAATTGGCATTGGACTATATGATTCGATTTAAGTATATGGTTTTAAAATGAATGATTCGTTTTTATGAACGAGATTCACCATTACTACGAAACAATGCTAGTTAAAATGATATTGGTTCCATTCATGTTTATTGTTTATACTCCTTATCTTGACAAGAGTTACGCAATAACTACGAATTAGATATTTACCCACAGTTTATCAAATGAATTGGAGATACTAGATAGAACATGATTGTACAGCAACTATATATTTCATTAAAAAGCGAAATGGGTACGTAAATAGTGCGACTAGTTTTAACAGTAGCCTGATTGCGTATTACGATAAACCGTGTGGAAAGGAGGCGACTTTTGATAGTATACAAGGCTAGAAGCACAGGTTGGGACTGCTCACGTATAGTTTTAAATTATAAAAACTATTGTTTTTTAGAAACTGTACATGAGTATTGGGCATTTATCGCGTATACCAATAACAAACGCTAACAATGTCGCGGAAACTATCCTGTAATAGTACCTAGCCAAACCTTGTATGCTTTGCAAGTATTTATTTATTTATTTATTTTATTTTGGGAAACAAAACAGCTGTTACATATTTTACATAATAAAAAAAAATAATAATCAGGAAAGTAAGCCAATTACATTGTTCCACAGATTAATATACATAATAAAGACAATTCAGTACAAAGTCAAAGACAAAAGTGTGGTGTAAGTGTACAATTGTGATAATAATTGTAATTTGAACATGTTATTACGGATAACATGTTCAAATCTATAGGTACAATCAATACATATTGGTCTTGGATATTTTTCCAAAGAATTCAATACATCAGCGTTAAAAAATATACGCGACTAGTATGTACGCACAAATCCTGTATACTTTCTGGGAATTAGATTTCTTTTGTGTTCTGAAACTATGCAGTGCAAAAACACTATTGATGCGTGCTAAGTAATCAATATAAAATATCAATCTTTTTATTGAACGAAATCATTCTCCACACTACTTTTTACTATAGATAATATATTATTTTTGTAAAAAAAAATTATGCGAAGAGCTGGTATGGAGAGAGAATTGTTATCAAACATACATAAAAATAAGAAAGATTGCTTACTTGGGACGATACATTTTCCATAACGATAAATACCGTATGCTGCACCTAATCAAATTGAGAATAGTCGTGGTGTGGGTAGGAGGCAGATGTCTTGGCTGATGAACATCAGAGAATGGGCTGGAGGTCGTAGAGTGGAGGAGCTATTCCGGATAGCTCTGGACAGAGATGCAGGCGTTGGGGGGACCTAACATTGCACGGAGAGAAGTTATTAGTGCAAATTTTTAGGGTAAATGAATATTGTAATTAAGTAATTGGCCTAATGAGGTGGTACAAACCAACCCAATTCATTTGTTATTTTGTTTGTTTAATAATATGTATTATAAAATTTTTGGAATTTGTAAAAATAAATGTAAAATGCATATATAGGTTATATATTTTTTTTTATTCGACTTAGTCGAGTCTTCGCGTAGATACCTATCTACAATTCTTGATTGCAATGTAAAGTTATATTAAAACGCAAAAAGTCCTTCGTTTTAACGATTTTTTAGAGCGTCGTAAATATTGGCATAGGATTTTCAATTATAAAACTTGTGACACAACGTATCATATACGTATGGTGAATATGTAAGGACAAAGTCTTTAGCAACAATTCTGTCTGAATCGAAACAATGTAATGATTTTATGGTTTTATTACGTACATCGTCAGAACATCATCATAGAATAACTAATGAGACATACCTACATAGGTTGTAACGAACGATAGTAAAAATCGTACGCACAAAGACAAGTCAATTTTTCGTTGCTCAATATCTTTCGAATGATTCTTGATGCGTGCAGGAAGACACAAGTAGCTTCTCTATTTTTGTTGTGTTTCATATCATTAACATTAAAATACATGAAAAACATTGCTGCCTTTTTTGTTTGCCTGCCAAAAGTATGATGAAAATGCAGACAAGTTAACATTGAGTAAATATTAACGAACGTTGATAGCACATAACTATTGATTTTTTGTTCCTTTGGTTGTTTGGTTGTAATCTAGGGAGCAGGATCACATGAGATGGTTTTTCAAAGAGAGAAGTAGACAGTCGTATCCACCAAGCAACTCGTTTTCAAAAAATCTAAGATCTTCGAATCAAACTTAAATTCATAAAAGATCTAGTAAAGACATATGTGTGGAGTATTCTGTTATATGGTTGTGAGACATGGTGCATAGGTGAAAGAGACCGTTAAAGATTGGAGGCCTTCGATATTTGAACCTGACGACTAATACTCGGCATATCTCGAAGAGACCATAATTACAAATTATGAGGTTCTCAGCAAAATTGAAGAAACCATAAATAAATTTGGATTATTTTTATAGCGCCGTTTTTGTGATAACCTCACCTCAAGGGCGCTTTGAATATATTAGGGGTTATTGTAAGACTCGCGGAAGAAGTGAGTTTTTAGGTGTTTCCTTAATAGTACTAAGTTGTCGATTTGCCTCAGTTCAGGTGGTAGTTTATTCCACGAGGCTGGTCCGGCCACAGCAAAAGCACGATCACCGAAAGATGAAGTGTTGACTCTATTTATTTCAGTCAACTTGCCAATCACGGATGTGGTGGCTGACCGAAGTGTTTGTTGTCGCTCGTTTACGGTGAGAGGGATGCAGAAGTCTGAAAGATACGTGGGAGCCATGCCATGGATCGCTTTGAAAGTCAACAAACACAATTTGTACTTGATTCTCTCTGGCACTTTTAGCCAGAGAAGATTTCGTAGATGGTTGGATATGTGTGAGAATTTCGCGGCTCCGGTGATTAGCCTAGCAGCAGCGTTGAAGACGGATTGAAGTTTGTTTAGCTCCAGCTTTGGAAGGTTTGCGTAGATACCATTGCAGTAGTCCAGGCGGGAAATAACGAATGCGTTTACTAGAGATTTCGTTGCTTCCGTAGGTATATTTCGTCTGATAGATTTTATTCGTCGTAAGTGGTAGAAAGCAGAGGATGTTGTGCTGTTTATCTGTTTTTTGAGACTTAGACTGGAGTCAATATGTACTCCCAGAAGTTTAACGGCGGACTTAGGAATAATGTCGGTGTCTGCAACAGAGACAGAAGTGTTGTCTATGTAATGCTGCCGGCGGTGTGTGGCCGTCCAGAGAAATTCGGTCTTGGATTTAGTTTTGCACATTTTGAACACCATATCAAAAAGGCGTGCAAACTGGATAGGCCATGTGTTGCGACACGAGGATCTCTTACACATCATCTTGCAGGGAATGGTTTAGGGAACAAGTGGCAGAGAGCGCCGTAGCTTAGAGTATCTTGAGCAGGTGTGCGAGGACATGAAGTGACATGTACCTACCTCCTACACAGAGTTGAAGAGAGTCTCTACCTTCACTCCGCTGAAGATCGAGCGGAGTGAAGGTAGAGATGCATCGCTTTGCTGCCAACCAATACCCAAGATTGAAACCAAAGAAGATGAGTATATTTGAAGAACAAGAGTTCGTAATTAATTCGCTTTTCATGATCATTTATGAAAGCAAGAATATTCTGTTGACACAGAATGCGAACGAAGTGATAGGTACCAATAGCTGAAATTAATCATACAGGGTAAAATACAACCTAAGAGAAAATTTCCAAAAAGGTTTCGGAAATGAGAATCGACTATTGTTCATTAGCCTTCCATTTGTTTACAATTAGGATTTTGAATAGATAAAAGAAATTGATCACATATTATAAAAAGAATTTTATTGTGGTTCATTGACCTAGAAGCGATTAGTATTTGAAAAAAAGTGTGCCCTATGTACTAGCTACATATGTATAGTTGGAAGTTATAGCAGTTTCAAATATTTTTACTTGTAAAAAATCTCATGAATGATTCAATTAGGTACACATTAAATTGTTTCACACAGAACCTGTTATGCATAAATGTAGTTGATCATCCCACACAACGACAAGATATTGTCATAGTCCAATGTATCATGAGGTTAATTGTTTTGATACAACACAATCACGACTATGGTATGTCCGGTGGGAGGGGACATGTAATACGTAATACAACATGGATTATGTTAATTTATTATAAACATTAATTTATATACTCGTGAGAAAACATGACGTAACGATCGAGAATCATTCATCACTTTTTTTTTGAAAAACATTATAAAGCTAATTAATATTATGCCAAATTAGATGATTGCTTATTAAAACTACAGTAGAAGCTCGATTGTTCCGATTTCACAATTTCTAACATTTTTTTTATTCAATTTAAGTACTTTATTTGACTTCACAACGGACAATTAATTATTGTTAAATAATATAGACATACAAAAAGTTTAAGTTTCTAAATTATAATTTTGATACTGAATAGGAATCGATTGCACGCTGAAGATGGTTATGTATTGACTGATAGTCAGTGTCAAAATTTCTATAAAAGTTTCAAATACATATTAAAGACAGTGATAGGTCTTGCGACGATACGATAGAAGAAGCTGGAGGCGAAGACTGACGGAGGCCAAGGCTTGATATGGGCTGTAGCGCCATTGGAGAAGAAGGTAGGTCTTGCAAAAATCAGATGTCTTTTCAATCTCTCTTTAATAAAAGATATAACAGTGAACAAAGCTTTCTGAGTCTGTCCAGATGAAGGGGTGTATTTGCTCCAAAACTAGTAGACATTCAGTAGTGATTTAAGCAATGGTAACATTTTTTTTTCTTTATTCAGCCGTCTCTGTCCTCTGCTGGACATAGTCCTCCCTCATATCTCTCTGTCCTGGGCCTTCTGCATCTAGTCACCAACAATCCTCTTAATAGCATTGACCTTTGCGTAGGTGGTCTTCCTCTACTTCTCCTGTCCTCACATGGTCTCCATTCCAGGATCTTCTTCCATCTTTGCTCCTTCACTCTAGAGATTAATGGTATTAGTCAAAATTTACCTAAAATATAGGGTGTCTCAGTAAGAGTGCACTTTTTAATTTTAGTGCAATTTTTTTTTCGTGCAAGTGACAACACTGAAATTTGACAGCTGTCATCTATGTTTATTCCGATTATTAAAAATGGCGCCTTTTACGAAAGAACAACGCGTTATAATTGTGAAAACTTATTACAAAAATAGAGAAAGTTACGCTGAAACCACTCGCAAACTTCGCGAAATTTTCAGTCGAGAAAGTGCACCTAATGTGTCAACTATTCGAAGAGTGGTCAAAAAATATGAAGAAACTGGGTCGATTATGAAAACTAAGACTCCTTTCCGTCAACGTACCGGTCGGTCTCTTGAAAACATTGCTGCTGTAAACGAAAGTGTCGCCGAAAATCCGAAAACATCAATTCGGCATCGTCCTCAACAACTTAAAATTTCACGAAGCACTATGCAGCGAATTTTGACAAAAGACCTCCATCTTCATGCGTACAAGATTCAGCTTACTCAGGAGCTCAAACCAGCAGACCATGGAAAACGCCGACAATTCGTTCAATGGGTAATGGAGCAAAGTGAAGTCAATCCCAATTTTTCGAGAAAAAAATCATTTTCTCTGATGAAGCGCATTTCCATCTGAATGGCTTCGTGAATACTTTTGCAATTCACGAGAAACAAATGCACCCACAACGAACAACTTTCTGGTGCGGATTTTGGTCAGGCGGCGTGATTGGGCCTTACTTTTTTGAAGATGAGGCTGAAATTGCACTGACTGTAAACGGAATTCGTTACAGGAACATGATAACCGAGTTCTTGTGGCCACAACTGGACGGCATGGATCTGGACGAAATGTGGTTCCAGCAAGACGGCGCCACACAGTCTCGTCGGTTCATTCGTAGCGATCGGTTGTGTTGTGTTGTTACATTGTGGTGTCCTACCTACAAACCTTGTTGCTGCTCAGCGAACAGATAAGATTTTGTTGTTTCATTTTCATTATTATTTACTTTTTATTTCACTCTGTTTTCTACATATTTTGTGTTATTTGTGTATTTCTCTACCGATTAATTTTTGGTGATGGAACAAGAGGAAAATAAACCGCCGGATCCCGGTATTAACTCGGATATAAATTATACTTCAGAATCAGATGCCAGTCAGGTATCTATTGCTAGTAAAAATAGAAAACGTAAACCTTTTCGTCATTCATCCGAGTCAATCCCAAATAAACAAAAAACTCACCCCGAAATAATAATTACCACCAATAACGACCCAAAAACTATAAATACCTTTTCACCGCCTAAATTGGAAATGGAATATGGACCTTCTTCTTCTTCCCCCTTTATTGTCCATATACAGAGATCGGAACAAGGCAAAACAATCCACCCCCTCGATTTCGGAAAATTTATTTTCATGCATAAATCTTTAAACATACAAATAATTGATGGGTCTATCAAATCGGAAGGCCGCTATAAAATATCGATTCAATTTAAAACTGCCATATCTGCCAACAATTTTGTTAAAAATATAGAGAACATTTCAAACAATAAATTTAAAGCATATATACCAACATTCAATTTGACGCGTATGGGACTGGTCAGAGGTATCCCGAGCGATTTACCCGAAGACGAGATAGTTGAGGCATTGAACGTACACACCAACATACCTAAAGTAGTTAAAGCCAGAAGATTGAACTACAAAGACACTTCAACGGGTACGTTAATATGGAAACCTTCACAGTCGGTGGTCGTTACTTTTGAGGGCCAAATTTTACCACCCAGGATATTTTTATACTATAATTCCTTACAAGTAGAAATTTACAAGTTTCCAACCATACAGTGCTTCAACTGTTGTCGATTTGGACACTCTAAAACAGTATGCCGATCTTCTCCTCGATGTTACAATTGTGGAGAAAATCATTCATTCGAACAATGCCCAAATACGTCACAGGAACCAATCTGTCTCCATTGTTCTGGAAATCACACTGCAATTAGCACGGCCTGTCCAGAGTTATCAAGACAGAAAAATATCAAACAGACAATGGCAACAGATAATATATCATATTTTCAGGCCTCAAAACTCGCCCCACCCACAAAAAAATCTTTTGCTGATATAACTTCCACCGCACCGTCAACCACTCAACCTATTTCTCCACCTTCAACTTTATTTAAAAAAACCATATTTAAACCCTCAAAACCAAGATATATTTCTACCCCCAACTATGACACAACCCAACACAATGCCTTACTATTTAACCAAAACGGACATTATTCATCACAGGCCCCTAACGGATGTGCCTTACCAAACATGAATTTACCAACTTCTAATTCAACCTCCCAAATTCTAAACGACAATTCATCATTTATTCAAACACTTATTTCTCTCCTTATATCTATATTAACAAATAACAATATTTTACCGACCAACGCTGCCGAAATTCTTCAAACTCTTAATACAACCCTCCACAATGGCTCATCAAATTCACAATATCCTTCAATGGAATAGTAGAAGCGTCACAGCAAACAAACCTGACTTCATATTTCTATTATCCACACACGAAATTCAAATTGCGTGCATTACTGAAACTTGGCTTGTACCAGGTTCAGTTTTCAATGTCCCAGGCTACCTGTCAGTTAGATCCGACCGCAATGATGGGAGAGCTGGAACAGCTATCTTTATCAAATCTTACATCCCATATAATCAAATTATTGTTCCAACTCACCCATCATTACAAGTGGTTGCCGTTCAAGTGAATGGAGTTGTATATGTTTCCACATATATTCCTCCACATTCTCCATTTGACCCAATTTATTGGGATTCAATTGTGGATATGCTACCCTCACCATTTTATATATTAGGTGATTTCAATACCCACTCTCCATCTTGGGGCAGTACACTATCAAATCGTTCGGGAAACCTCATTCTCTCATTTATAGATAAACATAATCTATGCATTCTAAATGACGGTTCACCAACTAGACTCACTCCACCAACTCAAAATGTGAGTGCTGTCGACCTCTCCATTTGTACAAATGATTTAGCCTCCACTTCTACATGGTCTATATCTGATGATCCCTTAGCAAGTGACCACTTTCCCATTATTATAAAAACCATCACAAAATCCAAAACAAAAACAGCCGTTAGTAAAAAAGGACATAATATAAGAAAAGCTAATTGGGATATATTCAATAAAACTATTGAAGATTCTACACCATCTTTTTTGTCATCCGACATTACTCACAAAAATTCAGAACTTATGTCAATTCTCTACAAAGCTGCTGATATTAGTATTCCGAAGAGAAAAGCAGAATCGAAACGTATTCAATGTGCCCCTTGGTGGGACAATGAATGCACGGAGGCTATCAAAATAAGAAAATTAGCTATGAAAAAGTACAGGAAAAATATGACGTTACAAAATTTTTTATATGCTAAAAATATACAAGCAAATACAAAAAAAATACTCAGAAGGAAAAAACGACAAGGCTGGTATAACTTTTGCAACACTCTTTCACCAGATACTCCTCTATCAGTAGTCTGGGATATGATCCGTCGCTTCAGAACATCATTATCCACTTCTAAGAAATATCTGCCAAATGGACACATTCTAGAAGCTTTTGTAAAGAGGCTTGCACCACCATACGTCCCCGACGATACAGAAATAGAAATGCCAATCCTTCCTGCCCATTCTTTGTCTAAATCATGGTTAGATGGACCTTTTGAATATTCTGAACTCATTACCCCACTTAAAAATTTGAAAAATTCTTCGCCCGGAATGGACCTCATTCCTTATGCTTTTCTTCAAAATGCACCAGTAAATTTCCTTGAACATTTATTAGAATTATATAATGGTTGTTTAAAAAACGGATACGTACCAAAAGACTGGAAAATACAACGAATAGTCCCTATTTTGAAACCTAACAAAGACCCTCAATCAGAATCTTCGTATCGGCCGATCGCATTATCACCAGTTTTCCTAAAAATTCTTGAGCATATAATAAAAAACCGTTTAGACTGGCATATTAAAAGGAACCGCCTTCTCCCGTCAATTCAATTTGGTTTTAGAAAAGGTAAATCGTGTTTAGATAACCTCAATATCTTGATTTCAGATATCAAAATAGCTTTTTCCAAACAAGAGTTTGTTATTGCAGCATTTTTGGATATAAAATCTGCATATGATAACGTGATACTGTCTGTTTTAAGAAAAAAACTAGTAGATTTGGGTATTCCAATGAGTTTGGCAACACTTATTTATAACATGTTTGCTGAGAGAAAAATTGTAGCTGAAAATATTTCTACCACGATTGATAGAATAGTTTGGAAAGGCTTAGCTCAAGGTTCGGTATTAAGCCCTATTTTATTTAATATATATTGTCAAGATCTTGTTACGGTAATAGAGGATATTTGCTCAATATTACAATTTGCCGACGATATTGTCGTATATGTCTCCCACAAAAACGCACAAATTGCTGCAAAAAAATTGTCAAAAACATTAAGTCGAATAAACAAATGGCTTGAATCTAATGGTTTAGAACTTTCGCTCCAAAAATGCCAAGTAGTCGCCTTTTCGCGTAAACATAAACTTCCGGACATTTCTGTAAATATCGATGGTACAAACATTGCTATAAAGGACGAAATTAAATTTTTGGGTGTAATCATTAATAGAAAACTATCGTGGAACTCTCATGTCAACTCAATTGTATCTAAATGCGAAAAAAACATTAATCCTTTGAGAGCTGTATCGAGAGTCTGGTGGGGTTCTCATCCATCAACAATGAAATTGCTCTATAATGCCATAGTTCGCAGTCACCTGGATTATGGTTGTTTTTTTATTTGATCCTCTTCCTAAATACCTTGAATCTAAATTAGATAGAATACAGTCTAAATGTTTACGACTTATAATCGGAGTAATGGGATCTTCACCGATTAATGCACTTCAGGTGGAGGGGTTAGATTCCCCACTTCACTTGAGACGTCAATATCTTTCAGACAAATTTGTTCTAAAACGACTTTCCCTTAATTCTCACCCACTAACATCAAAGCTATCCACAATAACACATTTATGTCAATTAAAACGATATTGGTCAAAATCTTCCACTCCAATACTATGTAAAAGTTACACTCTTCTTAAATCAAAAATACTTGTCAATTGTTCGCATAATTATCTTCCTTACTATAAAACACCATATTTCGCAACAAAATTCATTCCCGATACATGTTCTTCTCTCGGTTTGGACAAAAACTGCAATCTTCCCTCCCAACTAATCAACAGTAAATTCGATGGCATTGTTCGTTCAAGATGGCCATCTCACGTTCAAATTTTTACTGATGGATCCAAGCTTTCACCTAATAGCAACTCTGGAGCAGCATTTTATATTCCGTATAACAACACTAAAGGACTTTTCAAACTTCCACCCGAATGTTCAGTTTATACAGCTGAGTGTTGGGCAATCAAAGAGGTCTTATCTATATGTCATACCCTCGATTCTTCTAATATTATAATATTCACCGACTCCCTTAGCGCTATCTACTCTATATCTTCTAATTTATCTAGATCCCCTGACGATTACATACTTTGCGAAATAAAAAAGTATATATACAACCTTTTTACATCAAATATATATGTTACATTTGTATGGTTACCAGCACATCGTGGTATAAATGGAAATGAAACTGTAGACCGTTTGGCAAAAGAAGCTATAACGATTGGCACTGAACCTCTTAATTTTGAGATTCCATTCCAAGATTTCACCACCTCAATCATTAAAAAGCGCCTCTTGACCGAATGGTCTAATGAATGGGAAGTGTTAAGCCGTGTGAAAGGGACTGCTTACAAAATTATACAGATAACAGTTCCATCCAAACCATGGTTTCATGGAAAAAAAATGTCAAAAAGGGATGTTTCAAACATATGCAGAATGAGAATTGGTCACTGCATGATCGCAAACCACCTTTACAAAATACACATAAGGGACAGTCCTTTGTGTGATTGTGGAGAGGTGGAAACGTTGGATCACGTTTTCATGGAGTGTCCAATACACGATAAATTCGACTTTTATGCCAAGCTGCGTGTCCCTCTACCTGTAAATATGTCGCATCTTCTATCCCTAAATTCGACTAAAGTTCACTCAATTATATCAAAATTTCTTAATTTAAATGCAATAAATCTTTAAGAGATATTCTCATATAACAAATTGATTTCCTTTTAAATATACACATATTCGTTTCGTCATGGCACAAATCACCCTCCTTATAGGGTGGGTTGCCTTATATAAAAAAAAAAAAAAAGACGGCGCCACCTGTCACACCGCGCATGAAACACTTGATTTATTGCAGCAACGATTTTCAGAAAAAAATATTTCACGAAATTCTGATGTCACTTGGCCACCAAGATCATGCGATTTAACGCCGTGTGATTTTTTTTCTTTGGGGTTTTGTGAAATCTAGGGTTTATGCGAGTAAACCAGAAACAATTTCTGAGCTCAAATCCGAGATCCAACTTGTCATCGGTGAGATACAGCCTCATATCTGAGAAAAAGACATGGAAAATTTAATGAAAAGAGTAATGGCCTGTTATAAGAGCCGTGGGGGTCATTTGCCGGATATTTTATTCCATACTTAATCGGAACATGTCTTCTTTACTCCCAATAAAAAATATCACAACTCTCTCAAAAATACGTGTTTTTATTTCAAAATGAAAAAGTGCACTCTTACTGAGACACCCTTTAGTAAATTTTTTTTTCTAAATAGATGTTGTAGGTAAGATGAAAAACTTGCCCAAAATAGCGAAGAGATTGAAATTTTCTCGCTGCGTGGCAATTTTCGTTTTTATTTGTTGATCCAAACACAACAATGATTTATTCTCGCTGCTGGGCGGCAATATTGTTTTGGTTTATTTTAACGTTATACAACCTGGTGCATGTGAAAATCGTTTAGAAAAGGAGGCAGTTGACCAAAAAAGGAAAAGAACCTCTGGTTTAAACAAATAGATCACAATTTCTTGTAGAGCCATTATATAATGTGCATAGATGTCACTATTAGAAAACACTACAATTTGATTAAGCCGAATAAGCTTCGTTCTACTATAAATATTGAAAATAATACTTTTTTTTACATATTTCGTTATTATTTTGCATATCAAATGTTAGAAATTGTGGATTCTAATTTTCGTAATACTTAAGGCGTGTGTCTTTTTATGTAAGGTTTGAGAAATGGGAACCTACTTACCTACATACTAAAATAATGTCATCGTATAAAAAATATAAATATTACTTAATAACGTAAAAGTGAATAACTTTCATTCAAATTTGTTGTAAATAAGTATTCAAAACAGCAGATTAAATGTCAAACAGGAGGACAATTCTTCAAAACAATATAAATAATGTTAATGAAAGTAATGTATGATGCCAATTCAAATTCTCAGGAAAACAAATTCTCGATGAATTGCGCAATCATCAATAAAACAAAAATAAACACGTAAAAAACGTGTTAAGCCAGTCATTAATTTGCAATGTAACCAAATAATATTACTAAAAACAAAATATCTAACAGATGGTTGGTCAATAAATCTATGGAAAAAGAACAAACCGCCGACCGCCGTGGCACAGTTGATAAGCCGTTGGGTTTCTGTGCGGGCGTCCTGGGTTCGATTCCCAACAGAGGAGAAATTTATTTAAATTCATTTCTCACGCAAATATTGCTTATCTGGGCTGGAAACACTGGTTAGTTGGAAGAAATTGCCATACGGCAATAAACTCGCCACTTGCGCACGGTGCAAGGAAGTGTTCATTATTATTATTATTATTAACAAACCATGGATTAATGTTTATCATTCTCGTTTTACCAGCCATTCATATTTTTAAATTAACCTTGTAAATGTGGAAAAGTAAGTTTTAACTGTTTTTAGCGGCTGACAAAAAGCTTCGGCTTCGGCCGAAAATTCGGGTTATTTTTGGCCGAAGCCGAAGGTGTTTTTTTTGGCCGAAGGTGGCCGAAGCCGAAGCCGAAGCCGAAGCTTCGGTCGGACACTAGTAGTTACTCAGGGGATGGCTCTCACGATACATATCACACTGTCTTGTGGTTTTAGTCGGTACATTAATATTTAAAAGTTTAAGTAGTTCGGGATAGTCAATAGCGTAGTTTAATAATTTATGTAAGAAAAAGGTCAAAAACCTTTCTTCAATCGTTAAAGTTGTAGTACCATATGTATTTTACAAATGATACCAAAAAGTGGATTACTGCTGCCCAACTAGGAAACTCTATTCTATGGCTAGCAGTTTACAATTTTACAATTGAAAGCAAAATAACTCAAGTATTATTTCTTGAAACTTGACTACGTACGTTATTTTTTATTTTTAATAACTGTTGTTTTTTATGTTATAGATTAATTTAAAATACGTTTGTGGTAGACTGATAGAAATTGCCAACTGACGAATAAGTCGGCCATATTTTGTTATACAATAAAAGGTTTTAATTATAATGAAGTATTTATTTGAATGTGTGAAGCAAGATAGATGATGGGTATTAGTACTGAATTATTTCAAAGGCTTGCCGAATGTTATTCAATAGAAGAGGCACAGACGACTTATGTTTTTTAAAACGAACACACAATAAAAATTTAATACCCAATAAAAATATCAATTTGAAATAACATTCAACAATCGATTTAATTTTGAAATATTTTAAATTTCCGGTAGCCATAATGGTATTATGGTATACACAGTACACAATCTATACTACAGAGGCTCGCCATTTTGTTAGACTCGGTGAAAAAAATATTACAGATATTTGCAGTAAATTTTTATCTACGTTTGTTACTTTTTTAATTATATGAATTCATTAGGTAGATTCGACACTTATTTTCTATAACTTTATCTTACTAAACTAGACATTTTCAGTGTGATTTTTTCGAGCACAGAAAATTTTCATCTTGAAGACTGGTTTTGATAAGGGCACGTTTATCTATTTTTGTAAAAGTTAGACCAAAATGTCTAATCTAAAGTAATAAAGCAATCAAAATGTTAGTGTATGTGTGTGTGTATGTGTGTGTGTGTGTGTGTGTTTGTCTCACGCCTTCTGAAAAACCAAGAGCATCTAAAAATCTAATTTAAGTGCGAACATGTACCAGTATACCTGATGCAGTGTCACGCTAAAAAGAATGCGATAAAAATGCTGAATTTTAAAAATATTTAAATAATTATTTTTTTCATACAAAATTTTCCAAGTCATATCTGTCAAAAAAGTGTACATTTTGCACGCAAATATCTGTTAGTTTAAAAGTTAGAAGTAGGTATTTACACAAAAAAAATATATTTTGAAGTATAACTTAGCGTTTAAGTGAAAAACATGGTGAATATTTGGTATAATTATAATGTTAAACTTATTTTTAAAGTAAGCGTTTTGTACATAAACGCCGCCATTTTAATATCTTTTCATACAATATTTCATTTTCCCACGGAATGAATATGTTCTTGAAAATAATAAACCTTTGAAATAAATGTAATTATGAAATAATAAAATGAAACACAAGACATTACGGCAAGTTTTAAGACATATATTGTAAAAATGTGTTTATTATTAGTTAAGATGTAGGCATAATAAAATTGCATAATTTGTAAATAATATTTGATTTTTCTGACAATTTTCATTTTTATGGCATCGAACAAACCAATGTAGGTACCTACATATTCAAAAAAGTCTCAAACCATTTGATATTTTTAAAGTATTGGAATGGTTACTATGGTAACGGAAAGATTCTGATATTCAAATTAAATTTGTTATGAATAGAATTTCTTTAGAATATTGTTGTAGGTAGGTACCTACCTATTACTATTTACTTACAAATCAACAATATACTGATTTCCTATCGGAAAATTGTATGCGATGTGCTCCTAAACCGTTTGTCCGATTACAATGAAACTTTGGTGAATTGTCGAGCGTGTGCCCGGGATGGTTTCTGGATTTAAACTTTTTTCTTATTCTTCTTTTTCTTCGTGTATTTGGTCATTTAACCTATGAAGGGGGAGTATCCTGGGAGAAGAAGGTCCAACTGTCCTTCCATCTCTTCGCAGGTCTTCCAAGACGGTTTCTGGATATAAACTTTTTTCTTCTTCTTTTTCTTCATCGTGCATTTGGTCATTTTACCTATGAAGGTGGACTATCCTGGGAGAAGAAAGTCCAATTTTCCTTCCATATCTTCGCAGGTATCTGGATTTGAACTATTTTCTTCTTCTTCTTCGTGTATTTAGTCATTTTACCTATGAAGGTGGAGTATCCTGGGAAAAGAATGTCTTTTCATCTCTTCGCGGTTCTTCCAGGATGGTTTCTGGAATGAAACTTTTCTTAACCGACTGAAGAGACGGGATGTAATGAAGGGAAGGGACGTAATGAGGAATTGAAGGGACGGGAGGTACTGAAGGGCCTGAAGGGACGGGAGGTACTTAAGGGAACGTGTACCTGTATACCTGATGCAGTGTCAGGCTAAAAATAATGCGATTAAAATGCTGAATTTTAAAAATATTTCAATAATTATTTTTTTCATACAAAATTTTCCAAGTCGTATCTGTCAAGAAGTGTACATTTTGCACGCAAATATCTGTTAGTTTAAAAGTTAGAAGTACGTATTTACACGAAAAAATTTTACTTTCAAGTATAACTTAGCGTTTAAGTGAAAAACATGGTGAATATTTTGTATAATTATAATGTTTAACTTATTTTTAAAGTAAGCGTTTTGTACATAAATGCCGCCATTTTAATATCTTTTCATACAATATTTCATTTTCCTACCGAATGAATATGTTCTTGAAAATAATAAACCTTTCAAATAAATAAAATTATGAAATAATAAAATGAAACACAAGACATTACAGCAAGTTTTAAGACGTATATTGTAAAAGTCTGTTAATTATTAGTAAAGATATAGGCATAATAAAATTGCATAATTTGTATATAATATTTGATATTCCGGACAATTTTTATTTTTATGGCATCGAACAAACCAATGTAGGTACCTACATACATATTATTCAAAAAATGTCTACAAACCATTTGATATTTTTTACATGTTCTATGGTTACTATGGTAACGGACACATTCTGATATTCAAATAAAATTTGTTATAAATCGAATTCGAATTAATTTAGAACATCATTGTAGGTAGGTACCTACATACCTAATACTACTTGAAAACCAACAATATACTAAGTTCGTATAGGAAAATTATTAAACTATCTTAGGTTAACTACAATACACATGTCATTCAATCTACAAACTATTTCCTATAGTGAAATTCTTCTTTTATTTAAGTAGACCTTTGGGTGATTTTTTATACAAACTATTTCTTGGAGTTTAATTCTTCTTCCTCTTCTTTTGTGAAGTCATTTGGGACAGTTCATAAATAAACTATTTCCTATAGTCTAATTTTTCTTTTTCTTAATTTATGTAGACCTTGGGTGAGTTTTTATACAAACTATTTCCTATAGTCTAATTCATCTTCTTCCTCTTCTTTTATGTAGCCCTTTGGGTGAGTTTTTATACAAACTTATTCCTATTATCTAATTCTTTTTCTTCTTATTTTATGTAGACCTCTGGGCCAGTTTTGATACCAACTATTTCTTTTAACGTATTTCTTCTTTTTCTAATTTTATGTAGACCTTTGTTGAATTTTGTATAAACTAACTTCCTATAGTCTTATTTTTCCTCTTTTATGAAGACCAAGGGAGAGTTTTCATGCAAACTTTTCCTTTAGTCTAATTCTTCTTCGTCTTATTTTATGTAGACCTCTGGGCCAGTTTTGATACCAACTATTTCTTTTAACGTATTTCTTCTTTTTCTAATTTTATGTAGACCTTTGTTGAATTTTGTATAAACTAACTTCCTATAGTCTTATTTTTCCTCTTTTATGTAGACCAAGGGAGAGTTTTCATGCAAACTTTTCCTTTAGTCTAATTCTTCTTCGTCTTATTTTATGTAGACCTCTGGGCCAGTTTTGATACCAACTATTTCTTTTAACGTATTTCTTCTTTTTCTAATTTTATGTAGACCTTTGTTGAATTTTGTATAAACTAACTTCCTATAGTCTTATTTTTCCTCTTTTATGTAGACCAAGGGAGAGTTTTCATGCAAACTTTTCCTTAAGTCTAATTCTTCTTCGTCTTCTTTTATGTTTTACCTTTGCGTTAGTTTTTATACAATCTATTTCCTGCGTTAGTTTTTATACAATCTATTTCCTGCGTTAGTTTTTATACAATCTATTTCCTGACGTATAATTATTCTTCTAATATGTAGACCTTTGGGTCAGTTTTTATATTAACTACTTTCTATAGTCTAATTCTTCTTTTTCTTATTTTTTGTAGATCTTTTGGTTAGTTTTTATACAAACTATTTCCTTTAGTCTAATTCTTCGTTTTCTTATTTAATGTAGACGTTGGGTGAATTTTATATAAAATATTTCCAATATTTCAATTCATCTTCTTCTTCTTTTATGAAGACCATTTGGTCAGTTTTTTATATAATACATTTACTATTGTGTAATTCTTCTATTGGATCTTTTATGTAGACCATTGGGTCAGTTTTTATTACAAACTATTTGTTATAGTCTTATACTTATTCTTTTTTTTTCATTTAGTCTTTTGGGTTAGTTTTAAGTCTTATAGTCTATTGTATAGAAATATTATAAACAACATGCACACTTGACGAAAATACATAAAACGAATGGGATGTGACCATCACTAGAATCTTCTCAATACTTTTTTTCAATCGAAATTTACACCATTTATTATATCATCATATATTGCTTAATTTTCAATAACTACATATTTGATTTTGATGACAATATAATAAAAAATCGGGGTTGTGGCCATTACTGGACTCTTCACAACGTTTATATTCAAATTAAAAACTATTTAAGTCTTCTTCTGTAATGTAGATCAGTTTTATTGTGCAAAAATATAATAATCTATAGGTATGCACACTTGACGAAAAATATAAAAACGAATGGGATGTGACCAACACTAGAATCTTTTCAGTATGTAGCGGGTGCAACCAGCCGAGTTGACCACCCACTTCAAGGAGTAGGGGGACGTCAGCCGGCTATTTAAGATCCTGCACATCGCGTTCCCGTCGTTCAGTTTAACCAAGGCCAGCGGTAGATCGTCACTCTGCTCGACTCACATTTCGATTCCGCGCAATTATCGATCTATTTTATTTAAATTATTTAATAGTCAATTATTGAAGTATATACCAATCTTGAATTATAATTAGAGTCAAACTATCAAATAAACACGTAAGTCAAATTCAAACTATTTTAATACCTGTCTGTAATATCAATTAATTTATATTTCATATGATAAATTTATAAATGTTTTATGGTGTGGCGTGGGTACCTCATTCTGCTGTGTAACGTTCTTTAATTAGCTTGCAACTAATTACCGAGTTACGCACGGCAGGATCGAGTACACACGCGACATCATTTCGCGTTGGATTTGGGGAACAGGCGACAGGTTATCACCTAGTGCCTTTCTAGACCGGAGCACCCTTCTGTAAATAAATAAATTAACATTAAAATCCAATTCCCAACCTAGCGCGAAAACTGGTGACCACCGAGCGTGCAGAACAGGTATATTTGTTGTGTAAAGATAATATTTGTAAAATAGTGTGTAAAACTGGTAAAGCCCCAGCTCTGTTGCAATTTTGTCGATTTTTAATTTGTGATAATAATTTTTTTTGTGTAACAAACGATAATCTTTTATCAAGAACAAATTATAATATTCGTTCAATAACAATTATCTAGTCACTTTGCACATTCTAAACTCATACGACAGAGATTAAAATTTTATTGAATAATAATTATTTCGGTTATTGGACCTGGTTAGACTGAACCCTACGCAGTAAACATACGCAGTAATAGTATGTTATCCCTAATTGTTATAAACCATTAAAAAAAACACATTTATAACGTAATTATAAGTATTATAATTAGTTATATTGTCGTATTCAAAACTAAAATATCGAAACTGGTACTGAATAAATATATGCTAAATAAATACCTACCAAAAATTGAAAAATATTTCCCTATGTTAATTGTAAAAATATATAATAATGTGTATTTATTTTTTTTCATGAGCTAATACTACGCTAAAACGGACCAAAAAAACTACCAAACGGAGGTAAAATAACGGAAGGAATACCAAAAAAAACTAAAGGAGATTTAAAAAAGATAAAAATATAAAAATAAAGAACCTAAAGAAGCATGTATTATGCGCAAAAACAGCACGCATAAAAAGATAAGTAAAAACCACATTTTATTATTTAAAAAAGCCAAAGTAAATTCATTTGCAGTAACATAAAATCATTGCAGAAATAAAAATAAAATATCTATCTAAAAATTCACGTCAAATCCTTATTTTTAAATACCTACAAGACAAATTATTAACCTGTAAATACGTAGGTAAATAAATTTTAGTATTATTGCTTAAAAATAACGCATAAATGTTACACGGAATGTAAAATAAAATTATTGTCTAAAAAATGTCACAAAAAAAACTTGTTTACCATGACGCGCACATTTTTATCGCGATAATAAAAACATGTAACAAAATTAACCAAAAATATTATTTTTAATATTATTTTGCGGTAGTAAAAATATATCCAAAAAAAATATCCTGTAAAAAATTACAATAATAATATCTTCCCGAACATCAATCGGAATACATTATCTGATACCTACTTATGAAATAGGTAGAATCCTATAGTGTAAATTTAAAATATGTAACCGAGGTAATAATAATAAAAATATTCTCCACGAATAAAATCACGAAATCGAAGCTCGAAACGAAACATTAAATATATTCGAAGTACATACAATAATCATATTCCATTGAGCGTACAGTGCCGTGCACATTTGAAACAAAAAATAAGAAAGATAATAAATGTAAATGTAACAAAAATATTTATTTTAAAATAAAATAGAAATATTATATCGAATAATAATAAAGTACGAACGCAGTCATATTAACAAAAGTATAAAAAAAACGAATATTAAATACGAAATCATAACATAATTTAATAATCTATAGAAATATCAAGTAAACATCATCGAAAAATATATTCCACTCCGCGACATTGTACACCGAGACAATACCGGGTACGTAGGCGTAAAAACGAAATACCAAAACCTAACACCGCGACGAATCACGCATGAACCTAGGACTATTCGCCACCAACATTTGTTAGCCAGCGAAACGTAATATAATATATCTCATTGATAATATATACATAACTTGTACTTTTATTTCAGATTAAAAACGTTTAAACATTTATTCATTTTAAATTATTAAATCAAATATACATTTAAATTTAATGAAAAATTATATCCTATTTAAAAACAAAGCATTTAAATACTTTACGCTGAATATATTAAATAAAAAATAAATTATTTTTTTAAATTTTTTTTTAAATATAGTTACCTAATCACAATAACAACAAACATATATACGTATAGGAACGTCCACAAACAAGAGACCTTATAAGCATCGAACAAAAATAAACTCTAAAAATATTTACAATTTACAATTCATACAATTAAAACAAAGCAACTTCAATTATAATATACTGATAATATCATAATAAATAAAACACAAAAAATTATATTTTAGTTTAAAACAACTATAAAAATATTTTTATTTTTTATTTTCTTAAAAAAAATAGTTATAATGTTTTTTTTTATTTTTATTTATATTTATAAACTGTAATACAACTTGAAGAATATAACTCACATCAAATGTTATACGATAAAATGAACATCATGGACAAAGAAAATACAGAACAATCGTCACAAGACCAAGCAACCGAAATTTATTCAACAAACATCAAATTGCCAAGCGTATGGAGACATCAGATACAATTATGGTTTTTCACCATAGAAGCCCAATTCTCAAACGCAAGAATAACTAAGGATGAATCCAAATATAATCATGTATTAGCCGCATTAGATCCAGAAACCATGTCATGCGTCGCTGACGTCATACAATTTCCGCCAAGTATGGATAAATACAAAAACCTCAAACTCACACTTCTGAACCGTCTACAAGAGTCTGAAGAGAGAAGACTCACGCAATTACTCCATGGAATACAATTAGGAGACAAGACACCATCAGAACTATTGCGAAGGATGAAAAGCCTAGCTGGACCAACATTAAATAACAACACGTTAATTACAAGATTATGGATAGAACGACTACCTCATCGTATACAAGAAATAATTTCAGCCATTAATACAGATGACGTCACAGTACTAGCCACAACAGCAGACAGAATAATGGAAGTCAACAGTAGAACTGACGTTCAAGCAGTAAACCTACCATCAACTTCTTCATTGAGCAACTCAGCAACAAGCGACCAAAGCACAGTAAACCTACTTTGTACAATGCAGCAACAAATACAAATGCTAACCGACAAAATAATGGGACTTGAAATTCAACAGAGGCAATCAAGACCATTCTACAGAAATAATCAACGCGACCATTCAAGATCAAGATCCACAAGCCCAAATAGATATCAAAAATATAATAATAATAATAATTATAATCGGCAAAACAAACGCAATTTTAAATACAATTATAATAACAATAACTTCCAACAAATGTCAAATAATAATAATAATAATAACTATCAGCAAATGTGTAATAATAATAACGATAACGTCAAGCCGCTGGATATATGTATACCACATCAAAAATATGGAAGTCAAGCAAAATACTGTCGACAGCCTTGCACCTATAACCATCCGGAAAACTAAAAATGCGACAGGTGTGTGAGACAACACCGTCGCAAATGAAGCATCGTCTCTTTCTACCAGATATAATCACGGGCGTGCAATACCTTATCGACACAGGAGCCGAAATAAGCATCATACCAAGATACCTAAAAAACGACAAGGCAACCATCGCTACAGACAGTATCATCACTCCTATTTACGCAGCAAATGGAACAATAATACCTTCATATGGACACCGAATTATCAATTTAAATCTCGGATTACGCCGGAATCACAAATGGAAATTTATAGTCGCCGACGTAACCAAGCCGATCATAGGGGCAGATTTCTTAACCAATTATGATATATTGGTGGACTTAAAAAGAAAATTACTCATTGATAAAAAAACAGGGTTGACAAGCAAAGGAACCGTCTATAGAACAAGTGTTATAGACATAGCAACAGTACAGTCAACATCAAAATTCCAAAAAATTATACGAAAATACCCAAGTTTAACAAGAGCAGATATGGCACAAAAAGGATCAAAAACAAATATTACTCATCACATTCAAACCAGAGGACCACCCGTCACAACCAAAATGAGAAGGCTCAACCCATTACAATTAGAAATAGCAAAAAAGGAATTCGCATATATGATCGAACAGGGAATATGTCGCCCTTCGAAAAGCAATTGGTCAAGCCCTTTGCATATGGTAAAAAAGCCAGATGGAAATTATAGAATGTGTGGAGATTACCGACGCCTAAATTCAATAACAAAACCGGACAAGTACCCGATTCCACAACTTCAAGACTTCTCACATAAACTACACGATGCAAAAATATTCACTAAAATAGACCTCTCAAGAGCATATAACCAAATAAACATGGAAGAAGAAGACATCCAAAAAACCGCCCTACTAACACCATTTGGACTGTATGAATTCACGAAAATGCCACCAGGACTGTCCAACGCCGCACAAACATTTCAACGACATCTACATAACATAACAAGGGACCTAGAATACGTCTTCACGTACATTGATGACATTCTGGTCGCCTCCAGAAACATAAACGAGCATGAGAAGCATCTCGACAAACTTTTCGAAAGATTATCCGAAAACGGATTAATTATCAACCAGGATAAATGCAAATTCGGCGTAGAAGAAGTACACTTTTTGGGTTACCGAATCAACAAAAACGGAAGTACACCAATACCAGAAAAAGTGGAAGCAATAATAAAAATTGAACCCCCAAAGGACGCAAAAGGACTCCGACGTTTCATGGGCATGCTAAATTTTTATAGAAAATTTTTGCCAAACGCAGCCGAAACGCAAAAAATATTATTCGACCAATTAAAAGGGTACACCAAAAATGATAAAAGAAAACTACAATGGACAACTGAATTAAAAAAAGCGTTCGACAAATGTAAGCAAGATTTGACACAAGCCGCACTACTCGTACACATAAACTCCTCGGCAGAGATAGCAATAATGGTCGACGCATCAGATCACGCCATGGGCGCAGCACTTCAACAAAAAACGGATAACAGCTGGCAACCTATATCATTTTTCTCCAGAAAATTTAATAGCGCACAAGAAAAGTACAGTACGTATGACCGAGAACTCACCGCCATCTACGAGGCGATTAAATATTTCAGACCACAAATAGAAGGAAGAAACTTTGTAATAATCACCGACCACAAACCGTTAATTTTCGCCTTTAATAAAATCAAGCTCAACTCTCCTAGACAAGAAAGACAGCTGGATTATATAAGTCAATTCACCACGCGCATCAAACACATATCAGGCGAAGAAAACATAGTCGCAGATACTCTATCAAGAATCGAAGAGATAGAAATAACATCAAACATCGACTATATTAAAATGGCAAGAGAACAACTCCCAGACAAAGAGCTCAAGAAAATGCAGGAAAATTCATCTCTATCACTAAAGAAAATCTCAATACCTAACACTAACAAAATGTTATGGTGTGACATCTCAACCAACACGTTACGACCATATGTACCAATCACAATGCGAGAAGAAGTAATAATATCAGTACATAAATTAAGTCACCCCGGAGTAAAAACAACAGCAAAGTTATTAAAACATAAATATATTTGGCCCAACATTGACAAAACAGTAAAAAATGTTGTGAACAACTGCATCGAATGCCAAACTTCGAAAATTCATCGCCACACTGTAACACCTTTGAAACAATACAAACCAGCAGATGGAAGGTTCAAGAATATACACATAGAGCTGGTGGGGCCGCTAACTCCATCCAGAGACTACATATACCTGCTGACGATAATTGATCGCTACACAAGATGGCCCGAAGCGATCCCATTAAAAGACATGTCTGCAGAAACCGTTGCAGACGCTCTCATGTATAATTGGATAGCAAGATTTGGCGTCCCGAATTCAATCACGACCGATCAAGGCCGACAATTCGAAAGCTCACTATTCAATAAACTGATGAATAAGCTCGGAATAATACATAACAGAACGACTGCATACCACCCACAATCGAATGGGATGATCGAACGTTGGCACCGCTCATTAAAAACATCACTAATGGCCGCAGGAAACATATCATGGTCGACGACATTACCACTGACACTCCTAGGACTACGAACCGTAATCAAGGAGGGGTCAGACTATACACCAGCAGAGATGACATACGGAACAACCCTCAGACTCCCCGGAGACTTCTTCGAAGATGGACCACCTGAGGAGCAAAACACCTATGGACATAAACTACAGCAAACAATGTCAGAAATCCGACCTATCCCAATAGCAAATCACGGGAGAAAAAAAACATTTGTGCACAAACAAATGGCAAACACCAAATATGTCTTCTTAAGACATGATGCTGTGAGACGACCTCTACAAAAACCATATGACGGACCATACTTGTTAATAAAGAAGGATGACAAAACGGCTACCATCACAATTAATGGTAAAAACAAACAAGTATCATTGGACAGACTCAAACCAGCATTCTTCCTGAACGAGAACACAGACTACGGCGTAGAACCAAGCAGTAGACACACCACCTCTACAGAACAGAGATGGACGTCCACGCCACAGACGCACCAAGCCACTACGCCAGATGACACTTCAGATGACACTTCAGATGACACTCCAGATGCCACCCCAGAACGGCAACCACATACAACCACTAGAGCCGGAAGACGAGTATATTTCCCGGAGCGATTCACCAGCTACAAATATTTCTAAGCTGAGTAATTTTTAATCATTTTTATAACCTGAATAATTTCTATTTTTAATTTTTGTGTAATTGTAATATGTATTCAATATAGATAAAAAATTTGGTCAATATGCAACTAATATTTGAATATAAAATCTTATAAAATTCCAACCTGACCAAATCAAAATAAGAAAATGCTGTATAATAAGAAAATGCTGTATACTAAGAAAATGCTGTATAATAAGAAAATGCTGTATACTAAGAAAATGCTGTATAGAAATGTAAATTTAATTGTAATTTTATCTTCTTGTTCAAATTACAGTACATATAAAAAAGTACATTGAACAAGTTAATATAAACAATATTTTTTTTTAGAAATGTATAAGTATAGAAATAAGAACATGATAAATATATGACCTCTAAATTTTTATTAGTAAAATAAACTGCTATATATATATATGTAATGCCATTTCAGGTAACCAATATAAAATTTCTTTGTATTTAAAAAAAAACACATGTCATTGTTACAGACAATCAGAGGAAATGCTGAGGAACGGACCAGGGTGGCGCTATCCAGCTGGCAGGGGGGTGATGTAGCGGGTGCAACCAGCCGAGTTGACCACCCACTTCAAGGAGTAGGGGGACGTCAGCCGGCTATTTAAGATCCTGCACATCGCGTTCCCGTCGTTCAGTTTAACCAAGGCCAGCGGTAGATCGTCACTCTGCTCGACTCACATTTCGATTCCGCGCATTCATCGATCTATTTTATTTAAATTATTTAATAGTCAATTATTGAAGTATATACCAATCTTGAATTATAATTAGAGTCAAACTATCAAATAAACACGTAAGTCAAATTCAAACTATTTTAATACCTGTCTGTAATATCAATTAATTTATATTTCATATGATAAATTTATAAATGTTTTATGGTGTGGCGTGGGTACCTCATTCTGCTGTGTAACGTTCTTTAATTAGCTTGCAACTAATTACCGAGTTACGCACGGCAGGATCGAGTACACACGCGACATCATTTCGCGTTGGATTTGGGGAACAGGCGACAGGTTATCACCTAGTGCCTTTCTAGACCGGAGCACCCTTCTGTAAATAAATAAATTAACATTAAAATCCAATTCCCAACCTAGCGCGAAAAGTACTTTTGTTTATTTAATTTTTAAGCCATTTCTCATCATCCAAAATTACTAAATATTTAAAACACATTTGCGTTCGATGACAATATATAAAAATAGGGGTTGTGGCCAAATCCAAACTCTTTACAACGTTGTCTCTTTATAATCAGTCATATTTAAAACCATTGACCATAGTCCATGCGTGCAGAAATTGTATGTACCTACTTATATATAAAAACAAATGGGTTGTGGCCATCACTTGAACATTTTACATCGCTTAAACTCAATTAAATTTCAAACAACTTTTTCATACTACGAATTAGCAAATATTTTTTATGACAATATTATATAAACGAATGCTTATTCCTTCACTAATTTACATTCTTGGCCAACGGCGGGACATAAAAGCTAGTAGTTTACCTAAAAAAACATCAAAAAATCAAAAACAATATTAAATTAGGGAAAATAAGTGCTGATATAAATAAATAATTATTCATCCCTTGATAAGACGTACTAATTTTGCTGAATTTGGCACTTCCCACGAATATGTTTGTCGAAGTCCCATACTAATTTACCTATACTGATAATGCTGCATTTGTTTCTCAAGCCCTGTACTAATTTTTTTCCAAGTCTAACAATATGACAAGCCTCTGTAGCTCATTTTATTTATGTTTCATTTTTATAATATTGAACAGTTGTTCACACAATTTGTTGTCCGTGTCGAGTTATGCAAAGACTATGTCTGGGAAAGTAACATTTTGATTAATAATTGTCCTAATGGAAATTAATGACGAATTATGAATATTCAAATTTGTATGTCGTGAAATATCAATAAGAGTATCAATGGTAGTGGGAAGAGATTATATCTAAATGGATACAAAACAATGTCCATAGCAGGAAATAAATATATATTACCAATTGTCAACCGAATTGGAGTTTTGATTTTTAATTTTTGATTTTTGTATGACCTCATTCATTTACAAAGCTCATTTTTTTTCATTAACTGCCCTACATTATATAAATCAGTATATTTTATCGGTATAAAAAAATTATCGACTCAAATCCAGGGAATTTTTTTTTATCCAATAGGTAGAAGGTACCTACCTATTTTGTCTTATTATTTTACAAAATATTTATTAAGTAAAAGCAAAATATTTTTATTTTTATTGACAAACATTTTTTCAACATCCAAAAAATCCAATGTTTGCGTATACGCAATTAAAAGGAATATTCGATTAAAAATATTTTTACTTAAAAACTTTTAACATTTCAATAGAGACGAAGTTGGGATATGATAGAAGAACCAGGAACTCAAGGCACCTACAGGGCTTACAGGTCGTAAGCCCTGAAGGTACCTTGAGTTCCTGGTTCTTCTTTAATATCCCAACTTCGTCTCTATTGAGATGTTAAAAGTTTGTCACTAAAAATATCATTTGACTCCTGACAGGAAAAAATCCAATGTTTGCGTATATGCAATTAAAAAAATATTTAAGACATTTTTTTAAATAATATATTTTATGTTCGCACCAGGGGCGAATCCAGAACTTTTGGACTAGGCAAACCCTGAAAGAAAATTGGGAAATGTCGATTATTTAATGTTTCTTTAACAACGTTGTTCATTCCAGTGACCATGAAAAATATTTTTAAAATCACATGCCAATATAATATTTAAATCTGAGGCCTTGTAAACCATCGTATCTATATACGGTTAAATTTTAAATCATGTCGAATGGTTGCAATAAAACAAATAAATAAATATTAGTTTTTGAATTTCTTTACATAATATTCATAGGCAAGCCAATATTTTCGGCTTCTATAAGCAATTCCGCTACTAGTTCGCACATATGTAGGTGTACCTACGCAATTATTGGATTTTTCTCTGTCAATTATATTTTTTGGCACATTTAATATCTATTTTTTTTGTATTTATTTTTATTAATAATACAAAGAGGAGGTTACCAATTCAATTACATACTAGAGCTATATCCTAACATAATAATACAAAGAGGAGGTTATATCCTATCATAATAATACAAAGAGGAGGTTACCAATTCAATTACATACTAGAGCTATATCCTAACATAATAATACAAAGAGGAGGTTACCAATTCAATAACATACTAGAGCTATATCCTAACGATTTTGCTTTTATTTTGGAGCCCTTGTATATTTTGAGAATTCTGCGTTTTTTTAATACTGCTGAATCAAAACTACATACATAGATACAAGACACTAATACAAAATCATCTAGACACATATTATACTGAATCACGCTAATACTGAAACATCTAGACACTAATACTGAATTCAAATGTGTTTTCAATTGGTTCAGTAAGTGCCAAACCAAATACATGATTTATAAGTACAATTAATTACCAATATTAAGTCTCTATGACGTGTATTTTACAAGAAATAATACAAATTATTTTTACAAGAAATTTAAATGTACCCGAGGGTGTTGTTAGACATTCAAGATGGGCCAAGATGTATTAGGGTTTGGCGGAAAAAGATATCATGTCTGCAAGAAAATAAAAAAGATATCATGTCTGCTAATAATTGTTATTACTGTTATTAGTGATTATTAAAGAGGGAACAAATGCCAATGAGAAAACGAACACGGATCAAAACCGATAAATAAATTCTAATCAAATCGATCTAAAAAATCATCCTTGAATATTGAAGAAATGATCTATTTCGATAACCTTAGCTGATAAAAGAACCGTTCAAAAAATCTTATCATAATGGATGAGATGTTATGAAAATATTCTTTACGATCATAATCTTATAATCTTTGATGTCGGATTCTGATGTAATTTAACTGTAGAATAATACATAGATATAATCCGTTGAAAAGAAATAGGCTCAAAGAAAAATAACCACATCTTCGTAAACTCATTCATAATGGACCACAATACAAATTGTTAAGGTAAATCTAGGCTAGGTTTGATACTTGATATCTAATTATTATTTAACCTTTTAGTGTATATACTTTTTTTATAAAGGCTTTTTTATTTAATTTTTATTTATTCTATATCACACCTTTTACATATGCGTCATTAAAAATAGACTGCTGCCCAACTAGGTATACCTGTTATAGGGCTAGCAGTGTATATGTAACTATAATATTTCACAGGAGAATGAGACATATAGAATGTATTTACATTTTAAAAAAATGACTAAAGTATGTAAACAAAACTATATGATATTCCTACAAATTCAAACCATTTGTCATTTTCTATAAGCAGCAGAATAAATTCACAAGGATGTATTACCATTCCTCTTTTACGTACAACTGCCTCACAACATTTCTATAAGTATAAAGGTAATAAGTGGTATAATGAACTACCTTTTAGTCTTAGACTCGAAAAAAAATATAATATATTTAAGAATAAAATCAAAAAATTGTAGGCACTGATTTTTTTTGGTTTATTTCATTCTTGTTTTATGTTTATAGCTTCTTATTTGTTAGTAGATGTAGGTACAATGTTTTGGCAAATGTAACAATACAAAATAGACACCTCCCTTATTTAACACGAGATTTTATCTCAATTAAAGAGGGTTATTATGAAACATATAATGGACTTTGTAAACCTTTTTAAATTGTGATTTATGTGTTAACTTTGTATTGATTCGAAATAAATAAAAAAGAATAAGGCTTCTAGCCGTATAGACAAATAAATATTTTTTAAACACACATAAATTTGCATTAAAATCGGTCCAGCCGTTTAGGAGGAGTTCAGTGACATACACACGTACAGAAGAAGTATAAATATAAAGATTTAATTAGCGAATGCAAAAAGTGAATAGAATCCTTCGTTTGTGAGAATAGATGATACCTGCGATGTGATGTATTTATGGTGACATGCAAAGGTATAGAAAAGGCCAAGGCTATAGTTATACCTACATATGTATATAGTAGATAGGTATTGGAGATGCATCATCCGCTTGCTCGCGATCCAATAGAAAAAGACCTTCACTATAATTCAACAACGACGAGGAAATCCGGATAAATTCATTTCATTAACTCAATATCTAGTGTTACGAAACTCAACCTATTTTAATCCCATTGATTGATTTTTTTACGTGGCGAATCAACAAGTGAATTTGTATCTACTCATTACCTAACTCATAATCATATATATTATGACAAATTTTATCATCTCAATATATAGACACGAAGTTGTAATAGGAGAACCAGGAACTCAAACAAAGTACATACAGGACTTAAGACCTGTCATCGGCTGGTTTACGTGATCACTTTATGTGCTTGCGCAAAGTTCACCAATTATTCCTTCTAATTGAGTTCAAAGAAGTGACAAAGAAACCTTTTTGTAACGCTATCTTTTGAGATGCCACAATGGATGTGAAAATCGATAATAATACAAAAACAGATAAAATAAAAATCAAAAGAGGCGTTAGACAAGGAGATACCATCTCTCCCAAGCTGTTCACTCTGGTCTTAGAAAATATATTTAAAACACTAAACTGGGAAAACCGAGGAATAAAAATCGATGGTACATGCTTGACTCATCTCCGTTTTGCAGACGATATCGTACTTCTTAGCAACGACCTGGAAGAACTGACTGTTATGATTAAAGATCTCCATGACGCTTCCCTGAGATTTGGGCTAGAAATGAACCACAGCAAAACCAAAATCATGAGTCCGTCCAACAGAAATATAAAAATTGATGACAAAATAATTGAAACTGTTGAAGAATACATTTACCTCGGACATAAAATAAGAATGGGAAAAGAAAATCAGGTGGCAGAAGTACCCAGAAGAATTGGACTTGGTTGGGCAGCCTTCGGAAAACTCAGTTATATAATGAAAAATAAGGATATCCCCATCAATTTAAAAAGAAAAATCTATGAATCATGTATATTGCCTGTAATGACATATGGTTTGGAAACAATGTCCCTGACCATAAATACTGTCCACAAATTAAAATGTGCACAACGATCCATGGAGCGGCAAATGCTGGGCATAAGTCTGAGGGATAAAATAACCAATATAGAAATCAGACGCCGAACAAAAATCGCCGATATCATGGATCGGATCGCAAAATTGAAGTGGCAATGGGCAGGACACGTGGCCAGACAGCCAAATTCAAAATGGACTCCCAAAGTCTTAAAGTGGAGGCCATGGGAAGACAAAAGGGGTGTCGGTCGGCCACAGAAGAGATGGGCCGACGATATTGTTGCGATCGCCGGAAAGAAATGGATTGAAGCGGCACAGAATAGAGGAAAATGGAGACAAATGGAAGAGGCCTACATCCAGCAGTGGAGGGAAGGCTAGGAAGAAGAAGAAGAAGAAGATCTTTTGAGAAATTGTTTTTTTAACAATGAAAACAAACAGTCCTTATAGGTAGGTACATGAGGTGACAATGCTTTCCTGGTTCTCCTATAACATTCCAAATTCGTCTCTATTGAGATGTTAAAAATTTGCCATAAAGTGTGAACAGGGAAAAAATCCAATATTTGCGTATAGGTTTTTTTGCCTAGTGGGGCATTGCAGATTCAATAATTATTGTAATGTCATCAATGTTTGTATGAATAAATAAATAAAATAAATAACTTAATGTAACTTTAAAAATATTGTAATCATATATTAAATACATAGGTACAAACATACTTCAACGACTTCGATATTATCTTCCTGACTGAGAAATGGCTGAATAATTTAATCTGCAACGAGGAACTCTTCGACATCACCTTCTTGTCTGAGACATGACTGAATAGTTTAATCTACAACGAGGAACTCTTAGATGAAAGATGTAATATCATTAGAAGGGACTGCTTGTCATCATCCAAAAGTCGTTGGGTGATCGGCGTTGTTGGGACATCACATTTTATTTTTTGGAGACCTAAGTGGCAAATGCAAGCTGAGGAACTATGGGTCAGTTACAAGAATCTTTCGAACTCGTCCGTTGACAATAACTTTGTTCTCAATTGTTCGTCTATTTACTTGAACTATTCTCCTTGTGGTTGCATTCTGTACTGTTTTTTGTCTTCTTTATTTTCAATGTTTGGAACTATTTTCCTTTCTTTGTATCCCAACCTTGAATTACTTCCATTGTTGCCCTGCCCCTTTTTGATTTTAGGATTGCTTTTACTTTTCATTCACATTGTTCATTTTTTATCATTATTTACTTACTACAATAGACTTTTAACTGACTTGGACATTTTTAATTTTAAATATGCTAAATTTAAGCAATTGAGTAAAGATATTATAATATATTCGCAGGAGCAATCCTGGAATCAACTGTGGTCCTTGAATTTGTCCCCTTTTTCTCCTCCAACCATCTTATCATAGGTATTTTAATATAACATGCTGCAGGCACTCGTAATTGGAGAGTTGACCTTACATGTTATTTTGTATTTTTATATTTTGTATTTTTTAATGTCAATTTCTCTGTGAGTGCTTCTTAAATAAAAATAAAAAAAAATAAAATAAAAAAACATACTCATCTCTTGTATTAATTAGGTTTATACATATTGAAACCAAAATTTTATAAATAATAAATACTTAGGCTTCGTATATCAATGTTTGACATTAGTGATGAGCATAATAATTGGTCTTGGTCTCACAGAAAGTAGTTACTGATAGAAGGCAAAGACCAGGAGTGTAAGAAGACCCTCACACACGGACACAAAAGAGAATATAAAGTTACAAATTTTACAAAAAAGAGCAATGCGGACAATTTGAAAATACAACAGATTCACCCAAAATTAAATATTGGGTGCAATATAGTATCTATGATTGTTGGATGTTGTTGACAACAACATAAAATAGTAGCAAATAATTTTAAATGTGTTAATTTTTATTTATAAATTAAAGAATAGACAATTGCCGCACTATTTGCAAAAAAATGTTCTCAATAATTTTGAAGTTCATACCTACCTGACGAGGAGTCGGCGGGACTTTAGACTGCCTCACACCTCAACCTGACAGGTACACAAAATACTGTGCATTACAAAATACATCAAATGTATAATGATTTGATAGAATGTGTGAAGGAAAAATCTGGTATTGTCATTTTTCGTCACGAAACTCCTGTATCGCATCTTATTATATACCTACTTCAAAAATTATACTATTTGCATGATACCAGGCGTACATTTTTTGACGTGTTTTTTCTATTTATTATTTCCACTATACCATCCAGTGACCTATTTAAACACACAAAAAATTTCATCAAAATCGGTCAAGCCGTTTAGGAGAAGTTCAATGACATTCACGCGTAGGTACAGAAGAATTATTGATGAGGTTCCTGGTGATGGGACTAAAGGCTGGATTAATTTTTACGCAGTGAGTTTCGTGGAGTATCTGATTTTAATTTTCACAATAAAAAATTACATGCACAAATAATAAAATATACAACAAAACTTGACTGAAACAAAAACATACAACAAAAATAATGAATTGACATGAAAATAAATATTGCCATTATTGAAAATCTAACAATTATAAAGATAATAAAATAACAATAAATCGCAAATGAAATAGAAACAATGGTAATCATATAACCTTTTAAGGAACAAACTCCATAATAGCATTAGCCGCAGAATCTCCTTAAAATGAAAGATGAAGGATATAATTAACGGTTTTCAAACCAAAGATTTAATTCATAAACGAAGTTGTTATTTCAATAATTTTCATGACATTAAGTACACCAATCATTGGTAATTACATATAATTTGTAAACTGTATCCAACATAAGAGTTTAGTTATCCATCTTTCCCTTGGTTCATTGTTTTCCACAACAAAAAAATGATATCGCAACTTCGATTGATCGTACCTCGATCGGCGTAATTGCACAGTTTTTGCAATACTAAATGCTTCCATCCAAGGGCCTGCAAAAGAAAATGTGCATGATGGAAGCCAGATATAGGTAGGTAACCGTACAAAATTATTAATAATGTTTCTGCAGGAATAGGAGTTGGCAAAACATTAAATCAAAGCTCACAACAAAAGCATCGATCTAATAATAATTGAGTTAGGAAACAACAGAGGTACTAGGTAGATATTTATGGACAGGCACAACATTACCGAAGCGGATCTTATTAAAAGTGAACGTTGTTTTGTTTCAAAAAACTTCGCTAATTGATCAATTTGAAAAAAAAAACAAATGCAATTGTCTATTGTTGGAAATATCGTCAAGTTGTTAAACTAAACAAACATTCATGGAATAAAAATTATCCAATTTAAATGTGTTTGAAGCGTAAAACTTAACAGCATATTGGAATCATCATTGATTGGTTAATTAGGTTTGACGTAATGAGTTTGTTATTGACCGAACCAGGTAACATAACTGATTGAGTAGTATAAGTAGAAGTCTATTCATTAAGAATAAATATAAATACTTTTTATTTTTTTTTACATTACAAAAAAATTAAACTGGAATTGATTGCTTGAATGAAATTCTAGAATATGTTTAAACAGATAAGCGTTACATTCATTGTGTGCTATTAACGCCCGTGCAGAAATCATGATCATATTATAACGAAGATTATTGAACATAAAAAATACATATTTATCTTGCATATAATGAAATACTTCGAAAAAATTTATGAAGATCACGGACCAGTCTGTCAAATTATGCATTTTTAAAATCATGAAAGCCCAAGGAAGGGATGGCACCTCCATGTGAACGGTATTTTGAAAGAAGGAAATGTCAGAAGCACGAATAACAGACGAACATGTATAAGACGATATACGAATGTCGACGAGGCGATGAATGTGTGAAATAAGTGGCGTTCGGTTCTTTCTGCCTACCCCGCGAGGGACATGGCGTGATGGTATGTATGTATGTATGTAAAATCATGAAAATTTATTTTCAACATATCCACTGTCTACCGGGATTTCAGGATTCAATTTATCCCCGTTATGAGTTATGCGTTTTCGTACGTAAAAATTTACACAGTAGCACTACATATATATAATGCTTCATTGAAAAATATAAAATAACTTTGTCACGATTCTTTTAGCGAAAACTTAACGAATTATAAAACAATCGCAAAAAAACTTTGATCAAATATATAATGTTGTTAATTTACTCGTTAATGGAATCATGTGATTCATGATTATTCAAGTTTTTGTAAATGTTTCTAATTTGTTTGATATTGAATTTGTATTATGCGCTATGTTATGTCGGATTAAACGAGTAGATCTTGACCAACGCTTTATTCTACGCCATACGATTTCATTTAGGTAATTTTTAAAAGAAAAGAGGTATAAACAATATTTTTAGTTTCTTTATTTATTTATTTAAACACTTTATTGTACATTACTTAATAGCTAGTACAAATGGCGGACTTATTGCCTATTGGCAATTTCTTCCAGACAACCATCTGTGACAGTTATGAGACAAAATGGTACATGTACAAAAAAGAAAATATATATAAAACCATAAACATATTACATTGAAACACAATAAAGTAAGGAGAATATAAATATGTACATCAATGAAAATCAAATCTTTATGTATGTATCTAGTATTAATATCCGCAATAATTATTGAAAATAATGAAAATAAAAGGCATTTATAACGACTGCTTTCCACTGATTCGCTCTCCGAAGAGAATCTAAATCAGAATAAGAAATTTGTCGTATGTAGGTGCCTATGTAAGATACAAATTATAATATACCAATTAAAACCAATCAAATAAACTTTAAAATACCAATTGATTTTTGCTTCGTATTTTTCTAGAATGTGCTTAAATCGCACCTAAATACGTGTTAAGAAAAAAAAATAGTTTAAAAAATACCAGAGTTATCATTAACTGAAATATATTGTATAATAAACAGAAAATGCTTGAAATTTATTTAATATAGCTTTTAAATGCTTTCTTTGTATTTGATATAATTACCATCACGCTATTTTTCTCACGATCAGAGGAAAAGAGAAGCGAATGCTACATTTTTCATGAATTTTGAAATTTAGTACTCTTAAAATCTACAATTTGGTTTTCGACGAGCTTCGAAAAAATAGTAGAATATAACACTAAATTTGTCAATACCTACTCGTAAACTACAAAAGATTTCTATAAATAGTTGAGTTTTAAACATGCAATAAATCAAAACACACAATAACTCTTCCTTATAATATAGCAGTGGAGTATAAATCTATTAGTTCTCACAATTAATAAGATATTTTCATGACGGATGTGTTCTTACTATAAATAAACAACAAATACGTAAGTGATTATTTGTAAACTGAAAATACCAATGTTGAAATATTTATTAAAGAAAGAAATACATATAGAGTTGGAGGTATTTTTTATATTATAAACGGATGCATATCAGGATAAAGTCAGCATACATGGTTTACAACATTTCACATAATATCTATCTATTATAAGTACTTGTTAATAATTATAAAAGATAACATATGGTCAGGTACGATTATCTATCCAATACGTTTTTTATTAGATACATAGGTGTGCATTAATTCTTTGATCTATCAATAAATAAATCGTCTTAAATATTTAGCACAGCGCAACCATAGTGACAACCTTGACGTATGCGAGTGAGACTTGGATATGGCAGAAGTCATACGAAAGTGAATGAAATTTTATAAGTATAATAAATTACATATTTACTTTTTACAAACAAAATATAAGATGATATGGTATTTAACATAAATCATATAACTTAGCAATATCAAATAAATGTAGGTAGTTGAAATGAGGTTGCTTAGAATAATCTGTATCTAATAAGACGACGTATGACAGGATTAATATTAGTAGGTAAAAGGATTGTCGGCCTTCGTGGCTCAGTTGGTTAGATACTTGACTGATGAGCCACAGGTCCCGGGTTCGATTCCCGGTGGAGACACAGTTTTTAATTGTGTTTTCAGTCTGGATCTGTGAGACGATTAATATCGTAAGTCTCCAGAATGTGGCAACTTGTTATTGTGTGTTAAATTAATATTTGACATAGTACCTACATGTTAGTTGCCCGAGAAGCAATATTAAATAAATAAATAAATAAATTACAATAGGAAGACACTAGGAAAGAATAAAATATCAAGAAAGATGTCATGAAAAGATTGAGACGATTTTGTCACATGGGAAGAACGAATGTAGAACGCCTGATGAAGAAAATATACATAGCTGACAGGATTGGAAAAATGTAGGATTTAAGTAAAAACGGAATAGTTCATAAAAATATAATAATTATTTTAATGTAGAGTATTGTTTTCTGACAAGTCCTTATAATTTCATATTTGTCATTTTATTCGTAGATTTTTAAAAGTAAACAAAATTAAATATATTTTTAGTAGAGCCATCGAATAAAATTTTTCGAGATTTTTAACGTGCTGAATGTGTTAGATACCTGAAATATTAAATTGTATCATTTAGCATTTGGGCCAAGTTGGGATCTCACAAGTTCAATAATATCAATCTCGTATACAATGTATTAAATTTTAATATTACAACACTTACCTACTATTACATATTTAATATTACATAATGGCACATACTTTTTGTTATAAGGAGAAATATAGGAAAATAATTTTAATATTACTGTTATTCAAAAGGTTATTGAAGGTATTTTTAAGAAATAATCAACTAAAAAAAAGATAGAATATGATCATAATCTACAATTCTACACCAACAAATTTAGTTTCATAAAAAAAATATAAATATTGATTTTTATGCGTGTTTTTGTAAAGAACTTCAAGCTTCAATTTACATCCTGTATAGAGGTCGAAGCTCAATTTACACCCTGTATTGAGTTCGATGCTCAATTAACATCCTGTATACAGATCGAAGCTCAATTTTAGAGGTCGAAGCTCAATTTTAGAGGTCGAAGCTCAATTTTAGAGGTCGAAGCTCAATTTACATCCTGTAGGTATCTAGGTCGAAGCTTAATTTACATCATGTATAGAGGTCGAAGCTCAATTATGTATAACATGCTGTATAGAGGTCGAAGCTCAATTTACATACTGTATAGAGTTCGAAGCTAAATTTTGAGTGGCGTATCTCTCTTACCCGAAATTTATCTACCGTTCGTGGAGTGATTGAGAACTTTACCCAGAGTTCACTTCTAAACGCTTGGCGAAACCGCTGGTCATCTTCTTCCGTGGGCAGACTGACATTTTTATTTCTTCCTGATGTAAAGAATCGTATTAAATTTATCTTCGTGGATTATTAATGATGATTATTGAACCACGCAATTCCTTACATTCCTTTAGATATATTTATCATAGATTTGCTTTTGTTTGATCTCGCAAATCCCGCCAGATTTCGCACAAATTTTGATGCGAGATTGATCTTGCAAATTTAGAGATCTCACTGTTTATCGAAATACCATTCTTTAGCGTCCATAGATTCACATCACTGGCACCCTGATATTTTAATATTATGTAAGTTCTTCATTCTAATCAACTTTGCAATTCAAATTCTAAAAGAGTAAAAGTTTTTTAAATTAACGCATGGAGACCCACCCATACAATATTTCATATTCAACAAAAAATAGCGTCTAGATGCATAATCTACATAATTAATTTCTATGCATTTTTATGACTTTGGCCCGTGGTAAAACTTACAATAATTAACTACATTAATTTTATAACGAAATAAAAATGTAATCTATTATATTCTGTGGCAACAGATCAGCTGTTGATTCGAGGCGATAGTATGAGAAATGGTTGACCTTTTGACAATACGATGTTCGTCATCCGCATTTGTTGAATAATTCAATGCAAATTGAGTCTATTAGTTATTAGGACATAAAAGGAAGGTTTCAATAAAGTGTTTTTGTAACTCAAAGTCTTAACTGTTTCTATCAATTTCCGTTCTAACTGAATTCCTAAGCTACTACTACCAACACAAATTATATTATAAAATACCTACAAAAATTATTTATTACACACTTCCTTATACCCTGTTAAAGTGCCGAGTTTATGGTCAAATGGATTTTCTTTCAAGTAACCAGTGTTTCCAGATTTGTTTTTTTTTAAGTTTGCAAGATTTGGTGAAAAATAAATTTCAACAAATATCTCGAATCGAACCCATGACACGGTACAGAAGCCAAACGGCTTACCATTACGCGACGGCGGACTTATTTTATTTATTTATTTTTATTTTATTGATTTACAGAACCAACTTAATGCCATTGATTTATATGTAAGTACATAATAATATATAATTCAATGCTTAATGCCAATTTCGTATCAGTTCTCAATATGTAATAATAATTAGCCATTTTAATTTTTATCCCTCAAAATACTTAAATTGATACTTCTACTCGAGGGTGAAAATTAAATTGATATCTTACTCGAGGGTGAAAATTCTTAATAAACTTTAATTAAATATTTTTAGTTATATTTACATTGGAAATAGAAAAAGTAAAAACATTGAACTTTTTGATCTAAAATTGACAACAGAAAATAATAAAATTGATTTGACATATATCGTAAACCGACCTATAGGTACCTACAGATGCAACTATCCACAATACATCATCACATTCCGCTTGTCACTCCATGGTCCACAGATTACTCAACATACCACTGTCAGTTAAGGGCGTAGATCAAGGATGTATACATTTTTCGATCTCAATGAAACTTTAGATTCATAAAAATAATGTATTTTTAATTATTTTTAAAATATTATTAAATATTTAAAATCAATTTACAAACTGATATTACAATAACAAAATAAACGTTGTGGCAGGCATTTGGTTTGACCATGCTTTTTTCACAAATTAAAAAAAATAATTCGTCTGATTATATATGTGGAGAAGAACAATATCCTTAAAATGTAGTCTAAAAAATAATGCTATGTAATCATAATTTGATAAAATATAGCATTAAACATGGAGGAAATAGACAACACTGACACATTAGAATTTTATTTAAAAAAAATAAAACTAACAACGACAGATCATTGAGATATACAAACAAAAATATTTAAAAATATTTTTATTGCAAAAATATATTTGATCAATTTATTGCATTTTTTATAAAAATTAATCATTTATGCACTGATTTCAGCGCCATATTGGTGGTTCATTCAGATACTAAAAAAATATTAGATTCGAGCCTGCATTTTTTGTTACGCCATCTAGCGATAAGCGGTATATACGATTTGTCCGATACAATAGCTTACTTGACAACGCTGACATCATTTGACCGAGAACTCTATCTTCCTCTTACACACACTCTCTCTCTCTCTCTCTCTCCTCACAACATGTTGTACAAAAAAAATAAGTACGTGTTTTTCAGCGATGCATAATAAACCAGACAAGGCACGTAATAAAAATATATTCTTTATTCATAGCGTTTTTTTCTTCGCATAATATATGGTAATATCTTTTTATTAAGTAAGCCCTTTTAATACTATTTTAAAATCACTCGCAGACGATTAGATAAGCCGGAACATAATAAATATATAGGTAATGATGGTACTATTCTCTCAACATTTTCATCATTTATTACATTACTTTAGATAGGATTTTTTTAATTTTACGAGTATTGTAGAATAATGACGGAATTGGTGTTAGCCACATTAGATTATTGGTCAGGGAATATTGTATACAGTTTATTTCTGTTCTAGTTTATAACAAAATAAGTATACCTACACAAATTTTGTACCTAAATAATAAGTACCTATATACATATTACGTAGTAGGTATAAACGAATCTCGCCAAAAAGTCGTCACGAACAGAATAATAATAACGTAAATAACGAAATAGGTATTTATAGTACCTAGTACCCACAAAAGTGAAATTTATTTTTTCTGAGAAAAACAATAAAAAAATAAATAATAAACACTACCTTGCACCATTGATTTATATATAATAGTATGTAGGTACTTTATGTACCAACCCGGCGCAAGTGGCGAACCGGTACTTGCAATATGCTAAATACTTTTTTCTATGGCTAAATAAATACCTATTCTATTTTGTATATTTTTTTATCTTTTGGTTTATTTTTTTCTATATTTTGTTTATTGAAGATGACATTGTACATGTTAGTATAACTTTTTTATGTAAGTAAATGCCTTTTGAACCGTTTATAAACAGATAGGTAGGTAATAAAAATAAATAGGTAAATAAAAATAATAAATAAAAAAATAAATAATTATTAATAAATAATTACCTATTAATTATTAATAGGTAATTATCAATAAATAATTACCTATTAATTATTAATAGGATCTGGAATACCTCTTGACCAGCAACAGGCTCAGATCAAGAAATCCTCCGCTAAAAACAGCAAAAAATCTACATGACTCCAACTTTAGCATCATGGAGACATGGAGAGCCAGATGGGAGGAGGCCTCGGACCCGGTGAACCACGGCCTGCCCTGCATATCAATTAAACCGCCGGGATTCGATCAGCCACGTAAAGTCTGGACAGCCTTAAATAGAATCCGAACTAGACATGGCAGATGTGCTGACTTTTTTCACAAATGTGGCTGGTTGGACTCCCCTAGATGCGACTGCGGGGCGGATAGACAGACCATGGACCACATTGTGTCCGAGTGTGACCTCAGGGCGTACGCGGGAGATTTCAAGGACTTCTTATTGTTGAGTGACTCAGCGACTAATTATATTTTGAACATTGACATTAGACCTTGACAAGCAAGCCTACTTGTGTTATTATTTTTATTTATTTTACTATTATTTTTGTATCTAAACTTTGTTTTGTTATGATGTGTATGTGATTGACCCATACGATAAATAAATATTAATAATTATTATTATACCTAAATAATTTATTAAGTATTATAATTAAATAAATATTTTGAATTTTACATCCATTTATACCTAATGTAATACGTAGTACCTACATAAGTTGTACAGTTCAATGGTATTTTACGTGTATTATTTTTGTATAGTCTCCGGCAAATAACATGAGTTTTCGTCGTGTAGGCGGGCGGTTTGCAAAACACAAATTTGCGCTTAGCCCACGTGACGTACACGTGTCATTATTCATCACTCTTGTCATTATTCATCACTCATCACATTATTTCGCATTGTGTGATTGTGTATTTTGGCGCGTTTTTTGTGCATTTTGTTTTATAAAGTGACTCTTGTATAGATAATTTTGAAGAAGTTATAGTTTATCATAGGAACTAATATTTTTTACGTGTTTGTTTTTTGATTGGTTATTACAGTTTTACTTTAGATAATGTTTACCAATGTATATTTTTCATAATACTCTATTCTGCGACAGATATCGCAATAATTTTTATAAGACTCAACACCACCTAAAACAGTTTATCAGTTTTACTTTAGATAATGTTTACGAATGTATGTTTTTCATACGACACTATTTTGGGACAGATATCGCAATAATTGTAATGTTTTGTTGTATAAGACTCAACACAATCTATTACAGTTTTACTTTAGATAATGTTTACCAATGTATATTTTTCATAATACTCTATTCTGCGACAGATATCGCAATAATTTTTATAAGACTCAACACAACCTAAAACAGTTTATCAGTTTTACTTTAGATAATGTTTACCAATGTATGTTTTTCATAAGACTATTCTGCGACAGATATCGCAATTATTGACATATTTTGTTGTACATATAATTTATGAGTCTTTTTAATAGGACTCAACACAACCTATTATAGTTTTACTTTAGATAACGTTTACCAATCGTCGCCTCAGTATTTGTTTGTCCAACCGACCCACAGAGTAATAAACAGCAAACTACCATTTTGGATAGGGAATTTTGAAGATTAGGTTCTTAATGTTGGCTAACCTTAGTTTGTTGGTTTCTCTATATTGGTATTTTGATATGCCACTATTGTCCAAACAATTTTTTTTTGTATGGAAGTTGTGCCTCACTGCCAGCCGGGACCGACCAAAAGGAGGATATAGAGTAGGTAAGGCAGGACAATTCATCGAAAAGGAGGACATGTCCTCCTTTAGGATACCATCTGGCAACCCTACACTAAAGGTGCAAGAAAGTGTTGAATTAATAAATAAAACATATTTTTTATATACTTGCCTACAGTTTGAAAATTAAATATAATTAAGAATTTTGTCTTTTTATTAATAAATATGTAAAAATGCCTATGTACTACGTATATGCGAGAATTAAAATTCCTCATCTTCATATAGGTATTCCCTAAAATAATTATTGTGCTATATGTAAACTACTGCGAAATTCGATGTACTTGGGCCAAGAAGATAAATTTCAACTGTACCGGACGGATGGCAGCCCTAGTCATGCCGAGATCCGAATCTATACTATAATAATCCATCGCGCTAGCCGCGCCGCTTAGCCATCAACTCGTCTAAACAAACTACCTATTAGAAATATATATTATACTTAGGTATAAAAAAAATATATAAGCAGACGTAGCGAGAGCTCGGTATCCTCTAAAATAAAATATTTTGTGTAGTTCAGCGAATTATGTATAATTTTCTGCCATTTTATTTATGATATTTTTGTATTGCTTCTCTAATTGTCAGCCTCATTACATAGACTTTATGTCTATCTATTGTCTCAAAGATACAGTACAGACTAAAAACTGCTAAAAACACACAAAGTAGGTATAATTATATGTCAGTATAGGTACCTACCTATTATAGGTAATGCATATAATATACGTCGCATCATGTTCATGTCAATCATAATAGTCTGCTTCTAAAAATTTAAACTAGGTATATGAAAAAAGCCTTGCTTTATACTGTCGATACCTCAATACGCGACGCGACGACTGACAAAATAATAGAAATATTCTTATAATAATAATAATAATATAGAATCTTAGAGTAGCATATCGTGTATACTGGCTATACATTTGTAGGTTAGGTTAGGTTTGTTTTTATTTATTTATTTATTTATGTAGCTTCTTGGGCAACTAACAGGTACTATGTCAAATAATTATTTAACACGCACCCAATAACAAGTTGCCACATTCTGGAGACTTACGATATTTATCGTCTCACAGATCCAGACTGAAAACACAATTTTAAAAACTGTGTCTCCACCGGGAATCGAACCCGGGACCCTTGGATCAGCAGTCAGATATCCAACCAACTGAGCCACGAAGGCCGGTTTTGTAATAATAATAGCGCTTTATATATTGAATGATTTCGACTTATAAGCGAATGTGTCGCTATTATTATTGTAAATAAACCAAAACTAACCAAAGAATGAGCATTTGAATTTGATAATAATCGTTGCGTAAAGACTCTTCGCGAGCCTGTGCGCGTGTGTGTGTGACATGAAGCGTATTACCTATAATACACACTTACAAGAAACGAAGCATCACACACTGTACTTTGACCTTGAAAACATCGAAACATCGAATATAATAATATTTTTATTTATTTAGCATTTTAATATTCGGATTGGTATTTATATTTAATTCTTATTTATAATATCAAATAATGTTAATTATATTTTATCAATCAGGAAGGTATGCGTATTTGATTATGAATTTATTATTATAATATATAGGTACCTACATAATATTTTTGCACTTCGTTTTTATACATTATCCAATAAAAAACTTTTCACATTATCCGACAGATAGCGCTAAAACTATTTTTTAGCATTCAACCGAGTATTTTTAAGTTTTGTATACATATAGTAAATATGAAACACATTATGTATAAAATACATAAATAATAAATTAAATTAAATAGCTCTAATAACGCGTTCAAATATTGAAGCAATAAAAATATAATTTTATTCCAAAGTAACACCTGGTGGAAGAAACCAAAAGTTTTCTAAAAAAACTTCCTAAGGAAATTGGTAAATTTGGTTGATCTCTCGACTATTTTACGATTTTATCGCTACTCAATTATAGCGATGGTTGAAATACCCCGTTAATAACTATAATATAATAAAGAGCTAAATGTAAAAAAACTAATTGCATGCAATAATGGGTAGGTACAATAGTAAATTAATTGATTCAATTCTAAAAAAAAAAAAAACGGGTTGTGGCCAAAGCTAAACTTTTCACTAACAATTCATTCTATAAATTATTCAAATTTTGTACGGAAAATATTCAGCATTTTTACGAAATGAGTTTGTTAAATTATTTTTCATTGAAATATTTCATTATTAAAACTCATTTGATTAATTGACAGTAGTACCAACATTACCACCAAGTACACTTGAAACGCCAGATAAAAGTGCAGATGAGATGAAAATAGGTATTGACATCTAGCGAATAATATTTAAACTTTCTATAAAGCCATCTATCGAAAAGTACAGTAACTGTTTTATGGAACTTTTCTCCAAGGGTTGTTAAAACGAACCGTGGTTTTTTTTTATCACAGAATAAGATATATAATTCTGTAAGTTTTGATAAAACTTTGAAATACTCTGTATTACGCACTAAGTAACGAGAAAATATTATTGACTGACATTATAAAATTGAAATTTTTACGTAACGAGAATGTCACCACATTTTAATTTTCGTTATATTCATATTTCGTTATTAATTTTTGATTCAAAATAATGCCGCCGTAATGCCCGCCATGGCAACGAAAAAAAAGTAGTTAATATTTCTGTCACCGCTGGCGCTGGTGTTCCTGGAAACAACAAGTCAAGCGCGGTAAATTTGGATCAATAATGTCGCGCAATCTCCCCTTCGTCTGCATGACGTTATTAAATTTTAATATTTTTTACCATTCGGCGCGCTCCAACATGGCGCGCGGGTGGATTTCTTTAATATTTTCCATTTTCCTTCTCAATGTGGCGGTTTCCTCCGCTACATTCGAATGGAAACACCACACCAACGACGAGTTGTTCGAAGTTTTGGAGAATGTGCACAACAAGTGTAAAAATGTGACTCGTGTTTACAATTTGAGTGAGCCATCTGTTAGGGGTGTACCGCTAAGGGTCATTGAATTTTCCACTCATCCCGGACATCATGAACTAAGTAAGTTTGACAAATTTACATTAATTTGCATATTTGTATGTACATCGTCTTAATTCAGGAGGAACAATTCTGTAATTATCTTATTTCAAATTCAACAGCTGTTACAAAAACTTTTAGCACCCATTTTTTGTATTTCTACTTTATGGTAGGTAATAAGTATTATATCAGTAAAAAAAACACAATAATGCCTAGATTTTAAATATTTTTAGATATTTGTAAATTTTAGAAACTGTATTTCATTTTCTCAAAGGTACATACCCCTTTGAGGGTAGATTATATTAATTAATAATATTGGGATTTGCTCGAGAGAGTTGATTCTGAATGAAAATTCACGGTGATAATGAATTTATTTAAATATGTCGTATAGTTGTCGCCAAATAACTTTTAGCCGAGAAGGGGGGCGATTAAATTTGCACGTACACCAACGAAGCAAAAAGACAAAAATTTGCGCCCTGCGCTATCGGAAGCTCGTTCAAGATGTTTGGCGAAAATTATGTATATTATAGTTTGTATACAAATCATATTTAAACTTAATTTATAATGCAACTCAATCTTGTGGATTTTAATCTACCTACCTATAAAAATAGAAAAATTCTAGCTGGAAAATATATATATTATAATATTTCATTTAAAATAAGAAATATATTTAATATGGTGTTGTCATAACATCAAAGACGATAATTATATCATTTCTACAGTGTTTTTTTTTTATAATTTAATATAAACTCATTTGTTATGTTTTTTGTTCTTTTTAATTTTTTTTTTTATATAATCTATAATCTGTAAAATATTTTTCTCCTACTGTAACATTTAATGTATATTTTGTATGTAAAAATATGGTTTGTGTAGCATTGCACCCCGTGCTCACAGACTGAAATAAAAAACTTATTATTTATTATTATAACTTCACAATAATATAATGTATAAAAACAATTTTCGCCATTTTTAGTTATTGTTTAGCAAAGAAGTATAGAATCATCGATTATGGTTTTAGAATCCATATAATCAAAAATAATAATAAATATTTTATATCTGAATAGAGAGGACGATGGTATATTATAGGAGAACTAGGAACTCAAGGCTCCTACAGGGCTTGCGACCTGTAATCATTATGACGACAGGGAAAAAATCCAATGTTTTTGCGTTTTGTACAACTATAAAAATTGTGAAATTTACTCTGGTAAAAAGGATAAATAATATTTTAACAAACACACACAGATTCGTCATCTAATATATTTTTATAAAACCTAGTGAAAAATTCTATCTACTGATTTTGTTTTACAATATTCCTTTGTTTATTTTATTCAAAATAAGAAATCTATTTGATTTACATACACATTGGTACAAGCAAGTAAACAAGCCAAAAATGAACTTATAATTCTGGCACGGTTCAGGGGTGACATTTGTGCGAAAGCATTGTATTTACAAACCAATTTCTCAGACGGTTTAACAAAAAAATCAATTCGGCATTTCATAGATGGCGATGTTGTTTTTTCACCTTATTTACAAAAAAGTAGATGATTATGATTAAAATTTATAGAACTTTAAAAAAATGGATTGATAGGGAACTCAATAGGAAGGCATCATTGGTGAACATTGCAGAAACACTTAAAGTGATCACGTTAACCAGCCAATGACAGGTTGTTAGTCCTGTAGGTGCCTTGAGTTCCTGGTTCTCCTAAAGTTTTCGATCTTCATCTCTATTGAGATGTTAAAATTTTTTATGAAATATTATTGACTTTTGACAGAGAAAAGCATCCACATATTCAAAGAATACATTAGGATGACTCATATAGTGCAGTTTTTGTAACCTCAATAAATTGCTAGTAAGGTAAGACCGCCGAGGCAAAGTTGTTATGCTGTTTGTTTTCTATGCGGGCGTCCAGGGTTAGATCCCCAGCAGAGGAGAAACTTATTTAAATTCACTTCTCATGCAAATATCGCTTCTCTGGGCTGAAAACACTGGATAGTTGTAAGAAATTGCCATATGGCAATAAACTCGCAACTTGCGCAGGGTGCAAGGAAGTTTTTATTATTATTATTAAAAAATCTCAATATATCAGTCACAATTGAGTTCAATTCTTAAAAAAAATTAAGCCGTTCTAAATCAATATAAATCAAGTAGGTATAATCGAATTGTGATAATGGGTTCTATTCCGAAGACAAATAAAATTTTTGATCGACATTAAATTCATTTGTTCAAAAAAATTGGTAGGTAACAAGAACTGCCATTTTAAACTATATCCATTTTAATTTGCTTTATTTTATTTAATCTTCAGAATAGCAAAAACTAGGTACCTACATAAAATGAATATTTTTGAAATTTCATCAAAATTTAGTGCGCTTTGAAACCAATAATTAATTATTAGGTATATATTTATTTTGTGATTTCTACAGAGTAAATATGTTTGATGTAATGCTATGGTATTGTTAGATAATTTTTTTTGGTAATATATTTTTGTGTATGTATTATATGTATATCTTGAAAAAAGAAAACTTTTGGCAACCTTATTTTATCATGTGATAGAATCAATAGAAATAATAAAATGAGTAACCAAGTACATCCTTTATGTATTTAGTATTCATTGTTTGACGTCATGAATATATTTACCCAACCAAAATCAGAGATAAAATTAACCTCTGGATTGATAGCAATCCTTTTATTAGCGTTATAATCTGTCTTTCATGACGTTATATATAATATGTAGCTAAGTGTAAAGAAGGATTATATCACATTAGGTACACATTTTCATTCAAACAAGTGGGTTGTGGCCTACACAAAATCCTCCACTAAATTCATAGCTTAGTTGTGGAGCGATCAGTGTATTAGCATATATTTTTTAGGCTATACAATTAATTTTGTTTTGATCTAGGAATGAGTTAAAGAACACTGCCTTGCACCCTGCGCAAGTGGCGAGTTTATTGCCGTATGGCAATTTCTTCCAACTATCCAGTGTTTCCAGCCCAGAAAAGCAATGTTTGCATGATAAATGAATTTAAATAAATTTCTCCTCTGTTGGATATCAAACCCAGGACGCTCGCACAGAATCCGAATGGCTTAAAAACTGTGCCAAAGCGGTCGGCATTTGATATTTTTGTCGTTGCTTCTAACCCGATTGTATAGAACAATTAATTTGTTGTTCGTAACAAAATTGCTATTGGAAACCCTTCCCAACGCTATTTAGTGCGCTTCTTCGGAAGAGTACAATGAACCCAATTTATAAAAGCTGGTGTCTGATATAACGACATTTTTAAAAAATTTAAAGTGCAGAATTTATTGTTCATTCATTTATACGATCACGTCATATCACAATGTAGGAGTTTACCAGCGACAGGTGCGTGGGTGTGCATTACCTTATAAAAGGAAACAAGACACATGTGTGTATACCCACACACCGGTCTCGTCTCACTTAAAAAGGCACTAAATTCAGAATGGGTGGTGAACCTCATTGTTGAACTATGTGAGATGTTATTGTTGCCTGTTGTATTTTCAATTACCCGGCTCTTACGGTACTCCCGAAAATTATGAATGAGGAGAGTGGAAGCACTATTCCAAGCCTCACAACAATAATAATTTATTGTAATAAACAAATTAGTTTTAAATGCACTGATGTTCTTCAAAATGAAGCAATTGTAGTTTTGTTGTCATAATTGAAATAATGTGCTACACTAATTTATATATGGGAATTTTGTCAAGATTAACGTTGTATATTATGGCTATACAGAGTTAAGTGTTGGTCACAACCTACTAGATAAATTTGATTTTGAAAGTACAAATATTGGATGAAAAGATGTTTCAATTTAATTCTGGGCAGTGTAGTTATACATTGCCCCCAAGTCAAATTGAAAACGCTGTTCGTTATCGCCAAGCGCTAATTTTTTTTTGTATGGGATTTGACGTTTGTTGTTTGTTATTGTAGAAAAAAATTCTACAACAAACGTCAAATCACATACAAAAAAAAAAAACGCTTGGCGATAACGAACAGCGTTTTCAATTTGACTCAGGGCCATTGTATATAAACTTTATTGAATTTTCAAAACATTGTTCTTAACTACTTCAGTTCCTTTGGGGAATAGGGTATGTAACAAGGAGATAAAACAAAAGTAATTTAGTTTTTAACTCATTTATTTTATGAACTTAAAATATTACTTTTTGAGTAATTTCCCCTGAGAGATGATTAAAACAATAAATAATTAACTGATAAGGGTAATTTTATTATTTAATCAAATTGTGTAAAAAAAAATACTGGTTTGTGGTTTTTATGAATCTACATTTTTCGGTTCTTTAAATTCACACTCCCCTTAACCAAGAAATGAAGAAATAAAAATGAAGCAAAATTGTTGAAATGATGATACTTTACCCTTAGCCACCTGACGTATTTTCAGTTACTCTACCACCTTACGGTGGTCCTGGGGACCCCGTTCTTATTTTCCATATTTAATAACCACTATTTAAAATATTACAATAAATCAATGTCACATCTGTATTTTCATCATAATATTTTTATTTATCATTGGTAGGTAAACTATGCAAAATAAGAATTTGCATATTAAAAATTGACACATATCAAAAATATACCAATTTTGGGAAAAAAATCTAGGAACATTGAAAAACAGATATCTGAGTAGAAAATTTGACTACAACACAATAGTTTCTATTTGTTTACTAAAAATTAAACTTATTATAATCTATTAAAAAACACTATTTTTAGTGTGATCAAGGCACAAATGTTTCAAAATCACAACCCGCAAACTTTCACTATTTTTTTTTGTATAATTTTTTTGCCAGCACTTAATGCAACATTGCATTTCATAAGAACACCCTGTAATAATAATAATAATAACATTGCATTTCTTGTAATGGTTACTTGTAAGACATGTCTTGCTTTTTGTCAAATTTTCCAATTATTGGGGCACCGAGCATTTAATTTTTTTATAGGATTTGACAAATGGTGCAAGTTATTTTTTCTTCCAAAAGCTGTGCGTATGAAATTCACTTTTTGCATCTTTGTCAGTTCTTGGTTCATGCAAGTGATAGTATACATGTTCGATGCAGATATTTCAAGCTTTCTTTAAAATATTGTCACCAGCCATCATTGTTTTTCGAGACATAGAATAAATTGCACATTTCTGATGATCTAACATGTCAACACCGGCTTTTGTGCTATTATAAAAATGATCATTTACAGTTTTTTTGTGTATTTGAATCACAGGTTAGTGTGTAGTGCATGCTAGATAGTAGAAGTACAGATTTATTTTGTTTGCTTCACAATACGTCATTGTTCATTTGATGTGAACACTGAAAATGACCGACCCAACTTCTCGATAACGGCTAGGAAAAAATTAATTTAAAAACTCAATCAGTATCTTCAAGCTATCGTAGTATGTTCAATCTGAAATTTTAAGCCTAAATAAAATATATACTATTTAACAAAAATAACATTACTACCTGACATTGGTCTCATAGACCGCACGGGAAATATAATTATTTGTAATTTTTAAATGCGCATACTTCGGGAGCTACCGATCGCATGGAGTATACTGGCATGGGGTAGGAGAAAAAGTACATGGACACAATTGTGTCATATGCATGGTAACGAAATAATTTAAAAAATAAAATTACCAGATTCTCTGACACCAGTCGGTGTCAGGTGGCTAAGGGTTAATGCATTTGTAATTCCAACCCTAACATATACACGTAAGACTTGAACATGGCAAAAGATGCATGAAAGCAGAATAAATGCAGTTGAAATGAGCTGAATCACCGGGTGAGAAATGAGTATAAGACAGAAAAGAATGTGAGATAAATTACAATGTCATCAATAGAATGAAGGTGGACACATTGTGGTAGGTAGTTTGGCAACATAGGGAAAATAAATAATGAAGAATGCTTGACGATTTTCAAGGCAGACAGGAATGGAAATGTAAGAAGCTTGAACAACAGACTAGCATGTACATATGAGACGATGTATGAATGTTGATGAGGCCATGGATGCATTCCAAGATATGAAAAAATATGGTGTTTGGTTTTTTGCCTACTCCATTGAGGACATGGCATAATGGTATGTATGATTCTAGATGAGAAATAATTTCAATATAACATATATCTACTTATAAATAATAGATCAGTATAAATATTCTATATCTTCTTGTTTCTTCCCAGTTCATTTGGGGTTAGGTTTTCTAATTCTTAGTCATTTGTTGTAATCTCTAATGTTATCTGTTGGTTTATTTCAGTGACACCTGAATTCATCTACATTGCCAACATGCATGGAAATGAGGTGCTGGGTCGAGAGCTTCTCTTGGGTCTAGCTGACTATCTATGTGAACGTTACCAACAGGGAGATGCTGAAATACGAAGACTCATTCAGATCACAAGAATTCATCTGCTGCCTTCCATGAATCCTGATGGTTGGCAGACAGCTACTGAAGCGGTATTATTTTTTTCATTCTTGCTTCTTGATAGTTGGAGTTAGCTAGAATACAATAAATACCAAAGAAAAAATTTATCATATTTAGTTGTAGTTTATTATTACTAAATTAATATACTGCATTAAGAATAGACATTAAGAACAGACATAAGCGGCCAAATTCTTGACTTTCCAATCCAATACCAATTTTGACTTTTCGCTAAGAACCAACCTTTATAATAGAGAATAAGGCCATAGGTTGATATGTTATAATATGTTATTGTAATAGTAATGTACACTTATAATGCATAATAAGGCGGCAGGTAGATTATGTAGTTTCTAAGTTTAGATTGAAATTGGATTTGTAATTGCACTTTCTAATGAATAAGGGTGGAATATTTTCCAGTCTGTATTTTATTGATTGTGTTAAATACTTTGTTTTTCAGGGTGGCAAAGATTATTTGATTGGAAGATCCAACAATCACTCGGTGGATCTGAACCGCAACTTTCCAGATTTGGACAGGATTATTTTCATCAATGAAAAGGACGGATATGGATCTAACAACCATCTGTTACCTGAATTGGACCGTCTATCTCAACCTGTAATTTAAACCTTATAATAAAAAAAATTATTCAACATATATAGTATAATTTTTTATATATTTAGATAATTTGGTTTCTATTTTTAACTGACTTCAAAAAAGAGGAAGTTATCAATTTAGCATGAATTATTACTCCTCGCTACCCCGAGGGGATATAATGGAAGGTTATGAATTAGTAATTTTTCAGGTTATTTTTTTATTGCAGATTATTAACTAGTATCATGCTGAGATTGTAATCTGAAAGTTTCGTCACAATGTGTGTGTGTGTGTGTGTGTGTGTGCTGTGTACTATGTACAATGTAAGGAGTCCTTATTCTACTACTTTATCGATAACACACTAATCACATTTTAAAATTAAATATTTAAATCAAAAATAATTGAACAAACTAATTTCACTCATGAATGACTTGGTTGTGAGGAGCTCATTTTTTTCATAAATTTAGTACCTTTCAAGCAAAAAAACATATTATATAAAAATGCTACAGAGTAATTGACTACTTTTTTTTTCTAGTAATAATAGCTTTCCACCAGGTGTAAACGGGTAAAATATTTTTTTTATTTAAAATAGCCTTGCCAGGATATGGGCTATCAATCACCCTAGGTTTTGTTTAAACATCTTATTATAAAGAAAATATTTAATCAGAGAAAAGGATGAGGGCTGTCAGATTTAAGCCGGGATCTTCGACTTTATTTGCTGTTTTATTTATATGAAGCAATTTCAGTACTCAGTTCTATATTGTACCTAATGAAAAAACAATATTTTTAATAAATTTTAATTTTCAAATTACAGATTGAGCCAGAAACCCGTGCAGTGATGCGTCTCATAATGCAGATACCATTTGTGTTGAGTGCCAATTTCCACGGTGGTGATTTGGTCGCTAACTATCCCTTTGACGAGAGCAGATCTGGCTCTCCATCTAAGGAATACTCGGACACACCGGATGATGATACCTTTAGGTAGAGAACTGGTCTTTCAAATACAATGTCATGAAATATTCAGCACCACACATTATTTTACTGTTATTGAAATGCAACTCAATGGTTGTTTCAGGCCTTCTGCAAATGGTCTTTCTGAATGAATGATAGAATAAGGGAAGAGGATATAAGGACTGAGTAACTTTAAGAAGAATATTGTTAACAGAAAGAAATTTAACAGAATATAACAAATACAATGTTATGGCTCGGCCATTCAAAAAGAATGAATGACAAAAAACTGATAAAGAAAATTTATAAATTCAAATTAAATAAAGTTTATAAATGTATGCATTTATTATAATAAAATGAAATCAGTGTCTCTGATGATGTTAGCAGAGACTAACGAAGGCGGAATATCTTTTTATACTTCATTAATAATTATGAACTTCCACTGTGATAATGAAAAAACTTTGAAATTATTAAAATTTATAAATACTTATATAATTTTGATAGGGAATAAAATAATATTAGATGCACATGTTGGACAAGAAAAATTGGCATAACCATGTGAACAGTACTCGAAGAAAACATATAAGCTTTAATGAGATATGTGTATGAATGTGAATGAGACAATTAACATAATATTCAAAGAAAAGTATATGTACCTATTCTGTTTTTCATTCTATTAAAAACCATGTTATGTAAAAATTGTCAAACCATTTATACAGCACTATTTTCACGAAAAACTATGTCAAAGGCTTTTGATACAAATTTTATTTATTAAAAAAATAAAGAAAGAATGTGTCCCTGTAACAAGTATATATGCATTCCCTAAATGAAGCATAAATTCTTGTGCTATAGGTGAATAAATTCAAATCAGCGACCACTGTATTGCTAACCCAACGCACTAACCGCACTGCCACCACCCAATCTATGTTGACTGACCTAACCAATGGATTGAAATTGATTGGCTTAGGCATTCTTGTATTAGATTAGGTTGAATTAATTTGTTATTATTTTACTAAAACTTTGTTACTAAAACAATAAAATAAAATAATGATATAATTTGATTACATATAGGATAAAATCAAACAAAGAAAATCTGATGTACCTATGTTCACTTCCAATAAACAAACTACTGCAATGGTATACTAAAATGAATTTCTATTTACAATTTCAGAAATCTTGCTTTGACATATGCCCGTTTACATGCTGATATGTCTTCGGTCAATCGTCAGCCGTGCACTATTCCGGGACCCATTTCATTGGATGAGCCTATCAATTTTGGACGTCAAGGGGGGATTACAAATGGGGCGCAATGGTACAGTTTGGAAGGAGGTTGGTTGTTATTTTCTATTTGTATTCATCATAAAATAAGCAGTAGATACATACAAAAAACTATGCAAACTACTTTTCTTCTTTTTGTGTCATATCAGTTCTCCCCGACGTTGACGGCCACCATAGAGAAAGCCTCCCTGTCCTGTGTAGTGCGAAACAGGTCCTCCACAGTTCTTATACCGGTCCATTCGTGGATGTTTCGCAGCCAGGAATGCTGCCTTTTTCCGACCTCTCTATGACCCTAAATCTTCCCCTTCATGACGAGCAGAAGGATGGCTTACTTTTCACCTCTCAGAATATGGCCGAAGTACAACACTTTACGGAGTTTAACATTTCAAACTACTTTTAAACAGTAAAATAATATCAAATAATACAAAATAAAGTGAATGACTCTGTATGAGTGCATATTTAATGCCAATAAGCTTTGGAGAAGACCTGCCCCTTATTGAATAAGAGCCAGCGAATGTCAGATTTACGTCATTTTGTATAAGCCGACTTACGTCAAAATAAGTAGTCTGATTTTTTTTCTGTAAAAGGATACCACAGCAGATAATAAAGATTGGATAATATTACGAGCCCTGAGAAGTGGTGGATTTTGGAGATAACAGCCTTCAAATATGTTGAAAATTGCTATTTTTACATGTCAGGTATGAAGCATTGTAGTATAAAATGTAATTTTTTTAAACGTGAAGGTGTGATTTCTAAGTCTTCTGCAGTAGATATAAAAAATTTCATGCTTTATACTATAACTGATGTGTTAAAATAGCACCTCAAACCCTTCAACTACCACTACTCAGGGTTCTTACTATCCAATCTTTACCTGCTTTGGTATCCTTTTACAGACAAAAATTCAGCATTTGCTATTACATAAATTTGGCAGTTGCTGGCTCTTGGTCAATTGGTCTGGTCCATACCAAATAATTTGTTTGATTCAAATTGTGCCATCAATAAATAAATGCAACTTATGAAAACATTTTTATTGATATAGTGCAGTGGATAAGTATTCTTTTCTGAAATTAATTTATTTTTAAACATTTCAGGAATGCAAGATTTCAACTATCTCTCTTCAAACGATTTTGATCTAACTTTGGAACTGGGTTGCGATAAATATCCTGATGCATCAAATCTGAAAGTGGAATGGGAAAGGAACAAGGCCGCTCTGATTGGGTTCATGTGGAAGGTGCACTCTGGAATAATGGGAATGATCAGAAGCTCGTCTGGGAAGGGTCTTGCTGGTGCCGTCATCAGGGTTCGCAATATGACCGATCTTTGGAGGCACAATAACATCAGGCACGATGTTACATCAGGTACAGACATTTAGATATCACAATTTATAACAAGACAGTTACTTTAATACCAATCTTCGTCAATTTCACATCTCTTCCTTATGACAGTTCCGTTTATTTCTAGACCAAATTTCAGAACACATACTGCGGGAGTGTTCCCACCAGCTAATTATTTATTTTATTTATTACAATATCACACTTTACAATTTATCAATTTTTGTACATATTATAGGTATAATATATCCACCTCACTAGGCCTAGCCTCTACCGAGGTGGAATATTGCACAATCACATTAAAACATAAATTGATAAATAATAAAATAGACTCCATCGACTTACTTAATTTGATATCATTTAACTGCCCATCACGTCACGCCAGGAATCCACTACCATTTAAGTTACCTATATGTAAAACAAACTATTTACAACATGCATTTATTCACAGTACTTGCAATAATTACAATGCGTTCTTTAAGAATATATTCTTCTTCTTATACAGCCATTTCTGTCCACTGTTGAACGTAGGCCTCCCCCATATCTCTCCTTATATCTCTGTCTTGCGCCCTCTGCATCCAATCACCAGCCATTCTTTTTATGTCATCAGACCATCGTGTGGGGGGCCTCCATCTTCTTCTTTTATCTTCGCAAGGTCTCCATTTCACTACCCTTTTTGTCCACCTCTGGTCTTGAAATCTATCAACTGGTCCCGCAAAAGACCACTTGAGCTTAGCAACTCTTTCGACGACGTCTGATACTCCTGACCTTAAGAATAATAGACCTCTCTAATATGTCCATTACTAAATTTAAACCATCAATATTAAGTTCTTGAATGTCTCTGCAGCTTCTGGTGAGTAGTGTTTTCGCAAGCTCTCCTGTTTCTCTATCCATCCAATTACTAATATCCTTACCATTACTTTCCCCATAAATTTGCCATTAGAATTTACATAGGTGTGATTATTTATGTAAAATTATTTTTTCCTTAAATGGAGAACTTTATATTCTTGTATTCCTTGTTATTTAAGACTGTATTTTTACAAAATTAAATAAAAAATAAAACATCTTTATACAATTTTTCATCGTATTTCGTGACAGTACGTATTTTATGTAACATATTATGTGCGTACATATTATGCACTTTTATTATAGATTGGAACTCCTCGTTGCTATCTGTGGTTATTGTTGAAGTCCCATTGGTCATGCGGACTTGAAGAAAAATAATTACATAGTATTAATATGATAGTTATAGAAATGAAGCATTATTATCAGAAGACTCCAATCAGGTTATTTGTTTCCAGAGATTTTGATCACTTTTCTAATGCCCAACACAAAGATCTGAAGTCAATAACGGTCTACGAGTTTGAATCTTCTACTCACAATTATTGACTGTTCATTTTGTACCATGGTGCCGAGATTGATATACTAGAGGACTTCATCAGCAACTCTTCGTGCTATGTATTTTGTTGTTGTTCATCAGAGCGTTCTGTGAAGGGGTCAATTTCAGTCTCTATATTATCTGGAGCGGGCAGATGTAGATTTATCAAAATCAGGCTCATATATATTAAGTATCTACCTATAATTCTGGTTGGTTGGAAGAAATTGCCTAATGGCAATAAGCCCGCCAGTGAACAATTATATTTGTTTATATTATGTTCAAGAAGATGTATAAATAAATTCCAGCATAACTTTTGGATACAAAATTGAACATTCAACAGTAACAGTAAAAATATGTTATAAAAATTTGAATGTTTCAGTGCATGGAGGTGACTATTTTCGTTTGTTGACTCCCGGTTACTACGAGGTGACAGCACAGAAGGAGGGTTTCCTACCACAAACAAGAAGGGTCAGGGTTTCCAACGAACCTTATATGCCAGCCAAGAGGCTCGACTTTACTCTCAGACCCAATGTGGTAAGAAACTTTATACATATTTGAGGTCTGATTCAATTGTTAAATATTTTTTACAAAACAAACCACTTTTCATCGATTTCATGTAAATTACTGTACACATATTTACTAATAATGTATTGTTTTATATTGTAAAAATTGTGTTTTGATAAAACTTTTATATACCTTTCAATTCAATCAAATTTTAAATGAAATCTGATAAAAACACAAAGCATAACCTAAATTTCATATAAAGAGAATAATATTATAAATTGTAAAAAAACTTATATAAAGAAAACACAGTTTGATTCCACATTGAGTATGTTTAATTTGCAAATTAAACATACTTACTTAGGCAAATTAAACATACTCAATGTGGAATCAAATTGTGTTTTCTTTTTATAAGTTTTTTTACAATTTATAATTATGAACTTCCACTGTGTCAACGAATAAACCTTCAAGTTATTAGAATAATATTATTTCACATTTTCTTTGTTGTTATTTTTATCAACAAGGAAATATATCAATAAATCAATATCATTCCTTTCATGGTGAGTCAAATATCATTTGGGTGCATCATTCCTATACTTAAAAATGATTCTTTGATGATCTATTATGTCCTTGAACAAAATTAGTATATAAACATTATTATCTTCCTCAACTCAGACTGTAAACACAAAACATTGTCATCTGTTGAACCACACTGAATTACTTTTATAAAATAATCAAATATTTTATTTCAGTTTGAGAAGTCACCTGTAAATTATGCTAGCATGCTTCCAAATAATGTGGAGAACGACCACGACTGGATTCCAGGAAGATACAAACGGCTCGCTCCAGAAAAAATAGGCTTAATTCCAAAGAACAGCAACTAGACTACGGATCATGACATTTATAAATTTATATTTCACAAATTAATTGTTTTAATATTTACGTTTTAGTTATATTCCGATGTATTATTTCAACTTTGTAAGAAAAATTATTGTTGTATAAAATTTGAACTTATGCTATTTAAACAGGAAGTTGATCTACATAAACTATATCTTCTTAATGTATATAAAATAAAATATAATGAAAATCTTAAGATAATTAATATAAAATTAATTATGATAAATATCTTACAAGCATACTATCATATTATAATCTAGTCCAAAAAAAAATATAGATGTTAAATGTATTACTAAATGTTGACCATAATTGTAGTTAAGCTAAGTGAATATGTGGAGATAGTATAATGTCAAAATATTTAATTTAGCTCAAGATTTATTGTTTTTTATTATTTCGTGTCTTTTTTCCATTTTTGATGTCAAATTTGCAGTATATAACCAGCCAGATATACTGAATTTTTGACACGTTTGAAATAAACCGGTAATTTTTTTTTTTCAATTAATACATTTTTATTTCAATAAATATTGTAAAGATGATTTACATATCAGTTTTGATAGAAAATTATGTACACCAATATTTTATTGTGAACGTTCATCTATCTCAAATGTCAATTTGTCTACTATTTTGTTATTACAATTTTATCTTTAATAAAAAATATATATGAATATTGCAGGCATTTTCAATGTGTTGATTATTATTCCGTTACAATTTTTCACCGAACCCAAACTTTTTGACTCACATAGTTTGTACACAGTCAAAGGTATCAAATAAACTGGGAGTTCCTATAAAAACAATGTCAATGGTTTTACAGACAGCTCATTAATTAACTTCACTTACATCATCTCGGCATATTCTACAATGTGGGGTAACCAGCCACAGGTGTGTGGGTGTGAATTACCTTAGAAAAAGAAGCAAGACACATCTGTGAATTACCACTCACCAATCTGGGGTAACAAGCCGCAGGTATGTGTATGTGAATTACCTTAGAAAAAGAAACAAGACACATCTGTGTTTTACAAATTACAATCACCTAAAAGGCATTACATTCGGAATGGATGGTGAACCTCGTTGCTGAACTATGTGAGATATTATTATGCCCAATTACCCGCCTCTTACAGGACTAGAAACACTGTTCTTACCTGGTTCCTCCCAGCTGAATCAATTTAATAAAAATATTGGAAAACAACAATGTTATTCTAAAAATACAAACATATAATTTAGGAATAGTTGGAAATCAAATTACTCACAAAAATTAAACAGTATGACATGTGCAGAGATACAATACAATAAAATAATGAGATACCTTTGTCTATAAACTTGAGTGTTTAAACTTTTTGTTGATTAAAAAAACTGAAATGAAATTCATTTTCAAAACTATTTATTCTGGATTCGCAAATAGACTCAACAAGCAAGAGATGGTGGTTTTATTCAGGATCACATAAATACCGAATAGCTAAAGATGGCGCTGAGTGGTGTTCGATTGAAATGAAAAAATTGAAATGTTTTAATTTATTTATTACATTAAAAACTGTTAAATATAAAAATGGCAAACCATACAAACACTGTTATATCCAGTATATTGTGATGATAATTATTTCTATATAATATATATGTAGGGATTTAATATTTTCTTTGAAAACATTATTTTTATTTATTTACAACAACGTTAAACATTTACAAAGTCTTAACATGTAAGCAAACCAATTAATTCCCTACATGAGTGAAAAATATTGTAATAAGTTATTGCAAACAGTAATATGCAAATGTTCAATATCATTTTTATTTAGGTACCAAATATAATTCTTAACAGATGAGAAATTTAAGAAAAAATATTTTTCACAAAATTCTTTCTTCTCTGGGAAGAAAACACCAGTTACTTATATGAAATGGAATTGACATTTAGAAATAACCTTAGCACACGAACAAAAATACTATCAATTATTATCCAATTATATGTTTACCATGGAGGCATAAATATAATGATTTTAATAGGATTTTTTTCCAAAATGTTACAAAAATTTGCCTTTGTTTGTTATGCAAAAAAAATCTCTTGCAGTCCTTTCGATACAATGAACCAAAAATTTAACAGACTAACAAATTAAATTTAAAAATTTCAGCTTAAAATAAATCATCCTGTCGCAGACTTACTTTTAGTCATCACTTATAATGAATATAATTTTGAATTAATATCATTTGAACTCTAGTAGGATTATTAAAATATTTAAAAGTTTATTGAAATCCTAACAAATCTCTAAAAATTAAAAATTAAATAAATGGTAAAATTCACCTAATTATTATCACTTTTATATTTCTATTTATTTTAAAATACATTCTAAGAAGAATTTGAGAGTCTGTATAAGTACAATAGATTTAGAAAACAGTGTTTTATAGTTTTTGAGCATCACTTCAAAATATACAATTATAGTATTTTAAAAATCATGGTTTTTGAATGAAAATAATATGAAATAACATTTACAGTTACTTAACTCTCTCTAACTATTTAAAAGTAAAGTAAAATTGAACTTCGTTTTACTTGGTCCATTTTGTAAATGCTAAAAATATTATTAAATAACTTTAATCAATAAGTAGAATTCAATGAACAGTTAAATTAACTAGAATTTATAAAATATTGAGTTGGACTCATATTTGTTACATTAAGCGTTGTATTTTTTTGACAATGCCACTTCTAAATATCTGTTTTTTTCCAATTTTTGAACTTTTGAACAATTATGTACACAAAATTATATAAGGAAATTTTGACATGATTCTGTTTTGAGCTTATCTGATTAACAATATATTATATTTTTATCCAAAGCCATGTACTAAACAATATAAAGTAAGTCCTACTGTCCATGGATGCGTCATTTGTAGGATGCATGCATCCTACAAATAATAATGATAGGCGTATTTTGCATATTTGTTATGTCCATGCTGCGTCATGCAATCGTCAACTACGCTACAAAACGTCTCAGTTTTCTTCAAAATACATCGCCGAGCCCGCCATTTTATAATATAAACAACAAGTGTGCATCGAAAAGTGACACGCTGCTGCACGCACCGCATGACGAATGCATGACGTGCGGCTGACACGACGTTGCCGCTCCGTGGACGCAGTTTTGATTGTTTCTATGCAAGAAGCAAGCATTCGTCAATTGACGAAAGCGTGCGCATGACGTGCGGTTTACGTTGACAGTAGGCCTAAGGAAAATAAATTAGTTAAACTGCTTTGTGCGTGTGAGATTTTCGTACATCAGTTATAGATTTAAGCAGTGGAAAAATATAATATGATATAATCTTTTGACCACTACATACATGTATTTACTACTCAAAATCAAAAGGGAATAAAAATATTTATCAATTGTTAGCACCAGCTTACAGGATTCAGCTATAGATGGCAGTCAATAAAATAAATAAATTTACAGTAATATATTATATAATATCATAAAAATATTTTAAGAAACTTATTATGTTTAAATGTTAAGAAATGATATTACAGATATGTGTTGTTAATTTACAATATAAAGACGATTGAAATAATTAAAATTAAATCTAATTGTAACATTAACTGGACGGATAGAAAACTTATTATTTAATGACAGTCAATAAGTAAAATATATATTTAATCTATGATTCGTTTCACACTTCATTATCTCTCTTTTTCAAAAAAAGGTCTTAAACAATAATTACTCATCAATTAATATTTAAGTACTTTCTGACTTAATTACATATATTCTCAATTTAACATTTATATTTTTGCATCGTTTAAGAACCAATAATAAATAATATTATAATTATCACGTAGGTAATATATGTACACATTAATTCAATAAGACGGTATCGTTAATGAAAGAAATATCATCAAACATGCACAATTGCGCAATAATTGCCATACATACATGTTTTTCAAAAAATTCACTAATGACATATACTCATATAATTTGATTAAAGTATAAATTCATGGGGCTTAAAGAAAAAAGGAAGCACAGCTAGCGGCAAACATTTTGAGTACGTTACGTGGAGTGCGTAGAGCGCAAATTTGTGTTTTTTTGCTTGGTTGATATATGTGCAAATTGCTCCCCTCCACAATAAAAATTCTCAAGTTATTTGCTGGAAACTATATTCAAGATGCATAAACATTAATATAAAATAATTTAACAGAAAAAAGTTTTTAATCTCTTTGTAGAATCTTTATGACTTATCAATCTTGTTCATATTTAAATATCTGTATAAATCTTTTCCCTTGTACTTGTTTCTAGGACAGTTAATGAAATATACTATGGACTATGTTAAATATATGCACTTGATAACAAATTGACACATTTTTAAGGCTTATAATTGTTTTACATACATACAATTAATTTGAAATTACAATAATAAAATGAATTTTAGCTGCAACTCTCCCACCTACATGAAATCAATTGAAATGTGTTATGAAACACATAATATACACATGACCAAATATTTTAATTTAAATTGAAAATGACTTTTTTTTAATTTCAGAATAATTTGAAGCAAAATGTTTATTTTCATATACAATATAATTATAATTTAGTACAAATCTTATATATTTCATTTTTATTCAGATCGTTGTCTAGTTTAATAGAATAATGAAGTCGATGAAGAATATAAATATATGATCAATGGCGGGATCTGTGAGCTCCAGAATGTCTGCTACTGGGACGTGATTGAACTATCGCATAGTGATCGCTGTTATCTGAAACAGACCTGAAAGGAAAACAGAAGTTATTGTAAAAAAAATTCCTAAAAAAAAATGTTCTCAGAGATACCAGAAAAATATTAAAAATATGGGTTTTCTATGTATATATTTTTTGTTTCTTTTTTATTTATTCAAAGAGATCTTATTTTTAAATGTAGAATAGTAAATTTTTCTAATTTTAAATGTTGCCAACTCATTGCTATTTCATTATTTTTTTTGTCTTTTGAGTGTATGTAACCAGACAGGTAACTGAACAACATTAAAGATGAAGTTTTTTTAAACCATATACATACTGAAAACAGATAAAAAATTATTCACTGGATAAGAATATTCCAAAATTCACATATTATTTTATTAAAATAACAAAGATATTTATAATAAAATGGAAGTAGATGATTATAATGTGTGCAGTGTAGAAGTTTTCATCTAGGCTACCACAGCGGTAAGGTCGTCGGCTCCCATGCGTGATGTCGACGGTTCGAATCTGGGCGGGGCACACGCCTCTGGATTTTCAAAAAATCTATGTACGAATTCATATCACTAGTTATGTGTAGCCATGATCCAATTTGTCTGGTTCCCCTTTCTGAGGGTTACGAAGGTCAGATGGCAGTTGCTTTAATGTAATAACCAGACTCGCCAATTCCAGGATCATGGTCAAAGCGTACCCCGATAGAAACGGGATAAAAGTGCTAAGGGGAAGGTTTTTAATATTGATGAAAATCATGAATATATATTTTTATACTGCACCTGTGAATTGAATTTTTTTACAAATACAACATAAAGTAGGTACCTGGCAGAATGGATTGTAGATGAAGGATATCTGGAGCCATATTGACTTCCATGCCAACTTCTGTAGGGATCATAGTCTTCTACAACCGATGGATCTTTTTCTAACACCTGCAAATGATAATAAATGAGTTACTTATTACATTCATTATTCAACTGATATTTAGTCAGAGTTAGTGGTTATATATTTTTCTGCTCTTAAATTACATTATCAGTTCATAAAAATACTTAATAGAGGAGTTTTTAATCTTATCAGATATCGAAGATCTATATCATAGTAGATTTTTGATGATGGATACACCATTATCAAAAATCTACTATGAGAGAAAACTGAATGCAAAATATTACTGTCCTGCCCCCCTAGACAACATGTCATTTAGCTCAAGAAAAGATAACTCAATGTATGGAAGTGACACTGTCACTTCCATACATTGAGTTATCTTTTCTTGTTTCTTCTCTTGAGCTAAATGACACATTGTCTAGGGGGGCAGAAAAAAATTATCACTAACTTATCTTGCATACATGCATATTCTGTGATTATTTTCTTTGGGTCAAATACATAGATGATTGTTCTAGCATTTCCGCAAATGCATCTTGCATTTCAGTTTTAATATTACTTTTGCCAGTCTTCTTCAATTATATTGCAACTCAAAATCCTCCTTGCTGATATATTCTTAGTTTTTTTATGACATTATCCATACATGTGTGATTTTAATCATGTTTAAAGAATCGAGCCAAAAAAGGTAATTTAGAAATCAATGATAGTAAAATATGTTACCTCAGTCCTGGCACATGAACAAGTCATAGCAGAACAAAGGAAGCAGTTGATGATGAGCATCACAAGGAACATGATACCCAATGCAATGGCTAAATAGAGCAGCCACGCAGGGTGAACTCCGCCATCTGCACATAATTCTTCCACTCCTGAAAATTATAGAATTCTTTGTATTTTATCTAATGAAAATTCAAAGCTTCATTTGTTTTAAAAATAACAAAATATCTTATCAATGGATTTTTTATCAAGTCTCATTAATTCTATTTTTGTTTATTATTATTATTATTGTTACTTTAATGCATTTCATTTATTAAGTATATTTTTAGCTCATAATGTCTAAATTCATCTAATCTATACTAAACAAGATACTAAGGTTTATGAAAAATTGCGACCAACTTGAATTTTTTTCTAATACATACTCTTAGCTCCACTAGTAGTATTTGAAAAGTTTTTTTTTCAATTGATACTTCAATAAATATATTTTAAATAATATTACAAATTACAGTACAATATAAAGTATAGAAAGTTAATTATTATCCAAGTATGTATTGGAAAGTAATGTGTAATCACAATATTCACTTTCATGAAGTTAAGAATCAAAGTATTGGGAGATATGAAAAGACTGTTGAAGAATATAACATACTGGGTGCTTCTCCAGGATCTAGCACAAACACATTTGTTGATGCTGATACGGAACCATCTTCACTAGGTGGCGCAGAGTTACTGGAAGAACAGTCTACTGCTATACATCCTCCTGAAAATATTCATTAAAAAATTGTTTATAATTATAATAAAGCATAAATTGAAAGAAGTTTTATTAATATTAAGATTGAGAGAATGAATAATTCTTCTTGGTTTGCATATTTTAAGAAATGTAGCAGAAATTTTTGATGCTGATATTATAAATATTGTTTTGTTTCAAAGCTATAAAATATTTATTGATTTTTTTTTACATATGCTTACCATAATGATTACTCAGGAAAGAAAGCTAATAATGAAATAATAGCATATAATTAGTAACAGTGTTATAAATAATATTATATAACATAGACATTTTCAGGATATTGTAGGGTAAATTCACTAATTGACAAAAATTGATGTTTAAGTATACATATATACACATTTCACACCCAATGTGTTTGCTGTATCTCATTTGTATACTTATCTCATTTATTTATCTCATTATTTCATTCTCTTGAAATATTAAAAACAGATAATTCTATGTGTGTTTGTGTGTAGGTACTCTTTATATTGATAACATTTTTGTCAATTTGTTTATGATTAAAGTGTGTTTAGTTAAAAAGTGTAGTTTGAAGTTAAGTTGGTATTATTGCATTTGGTATTGTTCTAAAGGGTTTTGTAAAAAAATCTATAGGACATAAGGGGATTTTTATTTATTCTTTAATCTTTAGTAATATTTATTAAAACTGATAAATTTGCACAAATCGTTTAAAAATCAAGTTTGTTTTGTTTAAAATAATTATAGAAGACATATACCATTCTCAGATAGTTGTCTTTTGAAATTTCTTATGTCTTTTTTTAACTAAGAGATTAGAGCAAAATAATTTGGAGATATGGGAATGTTATTCAGTTAATTTCAACGACTGACAGTCGTACCAACATTACATAAAGTGTACTTTAATATGAACCGCAGTGAAGTATCATGTATTTGAAAAATAAATACCTTTGCATATAGCTACATCACATTGAAAGTTCAACTGTGATGAGTCAGGAAACCTGAACATGGAGGATATGGTGGCATCTGCTCTTCCTGTAGTTGGATCGTATGCAAAGGCTGATATCACAGGATGAACTGAACATCTACAAAATAAAATAAATTAACAATGAGAAATGATTCATTGAGTAGTTGCATTTTATAGGATACATGGCTCAGATAATCTATTGTAGAACACAAGGGATTGTGAAAAGAAACGAAGGATTTTTTTGCAATGGTAGATGAGAATAAATAGTAAAAATGTACAAATCTTACCCTCTTTCATCAATCAAAGGAACGCTGGAATTTCTTTTGTTGAAGGCGAAACATGACTTAACTCTTATTCCATGGGTACCTGAAATGCAAACAAATAAGAATTACAAGTTTATAAATTAACATGACTGAATTTAAAAAGTACTTTTTTTCGAAAAATATAGCTCAATGCATGTACTGTAAATTGTTTGGGATACTAAAATTACAAAAAGCTTAAAAATTGATTAGCATTGATTAGAAATATTTTTTCTATCCACTTTTAATCTAGTTATAAATTTATTTTATTTAGTGTATTTATATTCATTTGGTCCATTGCCCATCATAGCGTAGATTTAACCCAGAAGCGAAAATCATTATAAATGGATATTATATCATTATAAATGGATTATAAAAAAATAACTGTCAATATACCAAAAAAAAATAGTGCTCCTGATGATGCAACACTATGTACATACATGTTATACACGTTGCGTAAGCCAGAACAATTTTTACTAGAGATCTTTCATAGGTACATTATGTACTACAAATTGATTATTTTAATTTTTTTTAAATACTTGTATATAGTTTATTAGAAATATGAGATAAATGTAAAAAATCGGGGTAAACTAATTATTTTTCTATAAGGATATATAAAGAACATAATTGAAAAGTTAAGGAATATTTATCTTCATTAATATCCAAATTAACAAAGGTTTTATTTCAAAATGATTCTATAAATTAGTAGTAATGTTGCAACATCAAATTGAAAAATAGGTACGCTGGCAGCAGGCGCCCTCTTTACATGATTCGATAAATGAAAGTTTTTTTTAATTAAACAAAGAAAATTACCATCAGGTTTGCTGAGATCTGCCCTCAATAGATATTTGTTTCCATACACAGCTTCTGTGACTTTTCTTCCGTTTTCTGTGACGACCCTTAGCGAGACCAAAGACGTTTCATTCCTGTAACGTTTCAAATGTAACATGGTTAGGTAATTTTATTTAAAACAAAATGAGCAAAGAAATAATTAGTGGACGGAATGTTTAATTCATACTTTGAATTGCGGAAGCCAGCTTTCCCACAGGTAATAACATAAAATTTGTCGTCAGCTAGTTCGAGTGTTCGGTGTACCCTTACAGCCAAGGGCACGGATCGTTCTTCGGTTTTCTGAAAGGAAGAAAAAAATGTTACTGTAGATTTCAAACGAAAAAATTGTTAATCAGATCTTCATAAGAGTAGCTCATTTGGATTGGCTTAAAAAGCAGAAAAAAACATCGATAGAACATTATTAAACATCGATAAATTTCCCCATTAATATCCATCATCATCATCATCAGTGGCTCCACAGCCCAGGATGGGTCTTGGCCTCCTTAAGGAATCATCTCCATTGCACCCTATCCATGGTCTTTTCTCTCCAATTCCGCACACCGGCTATCTGAAGGTCACTCTCAACTCCATCCATCCATCGTAGTTTCGGCCTTCTCACACCTCTTCATCCCTCTGGACGTATTGTAAGGATTCTTTTCGGTGTCTGGTCATCGTCCATACGATGCACGTGTCCTAACCAGCGGAGCCTCCCTATATTTTTATCGTTTGGACGATATTTAGTTCCTTGAATAGGCTCTGTAGTTCGTGGTTGTACCTGATTCTTGATAAGATTAACCGACAAGGCGATTTCACACAATGGAGTGGCAAAATCTGAGTTCCGGACTCGTTAGCAAAATACTTCTTGCCTTGATCGCAGAGGGGACCGAAAACTGATACCGAAAACTGATACTTGCCAATACTGAATTTGTCACAAAATCATCAAAAACATCTGTAATGGTATTACAGTTAAATTACTAAAGAAATTAACAATACAAATGAATGATTTCATTACAGATTTCTACATCATTAACATTGTTGATTATGTTCTGAAACACGATGTTTGCCAATATGACATCAATTGATTAGATTTTGCCAAATACGAATTGATTGAATAATCTTTCCGTGTTTTTTGTGCAGTTTATAATTACTTTCAGTTAGGCAATCGTCAATTTTCGATGAAATACCATGTTATATTCGTGTAATTAAAAAGATAACAGACATTCATTGGTAAGTATAATAAATACGTTTAAAATATATTTGATGACTATACAGTTGTACACAGCGTTTGTTGTAATTCTTGTTTGCAATTATTTGAGCGTTTTATTTGCGAAATTGTTTATCCACAATCTAGCCATGATCCTAATTTTGGGTGGAATTAAAAGAAAAGTATCAGTTTTCGTTGTCGTTTCATTTAGCCGCTAGGTTAATCGTGAAGTTGGACATCTGTTACTAGCATAACGCTTACTCTACAAGAAGTCTCTAGGAGTCTCCGTTGTGTACCTAGGATGCATACCTTGTCGAGCCATTCTTCGCCAGGTCAAACGAAAAGATTTTTTAAAATCGTATGTACTTAATTATAGTGTCCGACCGAAGGTCAGATTTTGGCCGAAGCCAAAGCCGAAGGTTTGATTTTACTAAAAAAATCGATTAAAATAATAAATAATCTGCTTTCGTGGTTAGATATCTAACTACTGAGCGTTCAGAACTACTCATGTTTTGTTTCTGTCGACAGTCGGCACGCGACACTGGGCCGGCCGAATCTATACACCCGCTACACATGTCATGTTCGCGAATGTTTTTACAAGTTTTAATTGTTTTTAGCGGCTGACAAAATGCTTCGGCTTCGGCTGAAAATTCGGGTTGTTTTTGGCCGAAGCCGAAGATGTTTTTTTGGCCGAAGGTGGCCGAAGCCGAAGCTTCGGTCGGACACTACTTATTTATTGCATATGCAGACCTAGTACCTATCTACGAAGAGCAATATTGTAAGACAATATCAAACGAGTGGGTTGTGGCCAACGCTAAACTCTCCACTACACAATGAAGCTTCCCTGCTAATATTACACTCTAATGAAATCAAATAACTGAACATTGCCAAACATAAATAATTTCTCTTGTTATATATATATATATATATATATATATATATATATATATATATATATATATATATATATATATATATATATATATATATATATATATATATATATATATATATATATATATATATATATATATATATATATATATATATATATATATATATATATATATATATATATATATATATATATATATATATATATATATATATATATATATATATATATATATATATATATATATATATATATATATATATATATATATATATATATATATATATATATATATATATATATATATATATATATATATATATATATATATATATATATATATATATATATATATTTTTCATCCAAAAATCTATTATTATGAACATAATTTTACAAACGGTTATATGTTTTTCTTTTGACGTTGACCAACTTTGAATGCAGTTTTTTTGAAGATTATTGATAAGGTTTTGTATTAATAGTTTAAACAAAATTAAAATATCTTATATTTCCAGGTTCTGAGAGCATTTTTTCAGTTTTAATAGATGAAATCATAGAGAAACATTGAGAAAAAATGAACCATTGTCTATGGAAAATTAATCAGCTCCAAGTTTATGTACTTCACACATATATGGTATCAATATGAAGTTCATCGGCCCTTTAGTTTGATCTGTACTAAAGTGGGTACTCATTCAATTCTTTTAAAATTTTACAAATTTGTATATCTTATACCTACTTGCTTAGACCATATTAAATTTTGATCAGTGGTCTTTATTTTTTTTTTACCTGTCAAACATTTCAAAGTGACCCCAAGCACAGGAAACTTAAAATCTGATCTTTTTATTTTTCAAAATGCTAAAAATAGGCACATCACTTTCATAAAATGGCATTGAAGAACTATCAAACTTCCATAATGAAATATTTAAATATCTTTTTTATTACTTGATTTTAATATTTGGGTGAAATAATTTCCGTTGTTCACAAAACAATAGATAAGTACATAGTTCTCTCGATTAGTCACAAAACATGAGCAATATATCCGATATGATTAAAGGTGACTTCAACTATTCAAAACGTTTAAGTATAAGGTATATTTCTAACAGAGAATGTTTGGTCGGCAAAAACATTATTGTGCTCGTATGTGGGAACACATAGAAATATGTAGATATATAGGTATATTATGAAAGCAATAGGAAGGTGGGTACAATATTATTTAGACGAAGATTGTGTGGTATGCAGACAGTAAGTATCATGCTACCTAGAGGCGAAATAAAACACAATCAAGTTCCGTTAACTCTGAATATAAACTTGTACGTTCCTATATTGGAAAATACGCAATGTGGAACCCAACCAAAGGCGAGAGAGCACAGTCTTCTTTTTTGGGATTTGTAATCGAAAAATGACACTGAATCAATCTACAAAAGACAAAGCAGTTATTCACAGATTACAGCATGCCTTTATTTTAGGCAGACTATTCTAGAATGATTGAGAAGCCGCCATCCTTGGCCATGAGGCAAAGGAAGAAGAAGAGGTATAACATTTTTAGGTAAAAATGACCCCACATTTTTTTATCGGTTCTCGGGCAAATAACATTTACTACATAATTTGTTAAATATTATTTATTCAACATGCACCAATAATTTTGGTCTTCGTGGCTCAGTTGGTTAGGTTATTTAACTGCTGATCCAAAGGGCCCGGGTTCTATTCCCGGTGGAGATACATTTTTTAATTGAGTTTTCAGTCTGGATCTGTGAGACGATAAAATCGTCTCCAGAATGTGGCAACTTGTTATTTGGTGCGTGTTAAATTAATATTTGACATAGTAACTGTTATATAAAATAAAATAATGTTAAATAAAATAAAATAAAACAATTTAATAAAATAAATTAAATTTTCGCATTTTAAAGATTAGATAATGATGTTAATCAATTCATAAATCTAGACTAAATTCATGCTTAATTTAGGGAATGTAGGAAGATGTATATACATGCTTAATTTAGGGAATGTAGGAAGATGTATATTTATGTCCTTGTTTAACAAGGACATACCTATTCATTTTTATTATAAAAAAATCACAGTAAAAAAATTGTTTCCATCGGGAATCGAAATTGGAACATTTGACTCAGGAATTCAATATTATCCATGTAGAGGTAACTGAGTAACAAAGGATGTTAGTAACGATATTACGTCACTTCAATCTGTAGAATTTAAAAAAATATATATAAAAAATATAATTATCTTCTCAGCCTTTTCAATTTCCTTCATCCTTTACTCATTTTATACAGTACTTTTGCATCTATAAGTTGGTTACGTAGGTAGAATTATATACATTTTTTATGATTAATCGTATTCAAGTACCTCTTGATCAATATCTGTTTACAGAAAAATCCGGCAATAGAATATAAACCGCAGACATGTTGATTTTTTTCGAGTATATTGTGTTGTTTCATTAGACCATGAAGACAATGTTTTTTCAATAACAAAATATAAAATTATGAATAAAATATTTCAAGGTTAGAAAAAATTAAATAATAAATCGAGATTGGGTTACAAAAAGGTATTTGACAATAGACCGGTAATAAAAAATAACTACCTCCTACACTATTCTTGTATTGATTTTTGTACCTACATCAAACACAGGTAGCTAGATAAAATACGTAATTTAATCATGGGAATTATTTAATATTTTCATCAAAACATTATCAACTGAAAACAACCGCCTAGATAAAAGATAAGTTATTTCTGATCTTTTTAATTCTTCTTGTTCTTTAAGCGCCGTCTCTTCTGCGAAGGTTGGAGAATGGCGTCCATCAGCGCTATCTATATTATCTTATTCACGGAGGCCCATTTTTATTTTTCTGAAGCACTTCCTCGGAGTACGGAGCTAAGAAACCCTGTCGTCCTGGTACTCTTCTCCATTGTATATCCAACCCTGGATCACAATTTACAGGAGATGGTACTTTTTTCCTAACTTATTTTTTTGGCGAGATGACTCATATAGTATGGAGCTTACGGCCAGTTTCAAGTTTATGAAATAAAAATTAAGTTTTAACGATTACATATTTTCTTTGTGTCGTAAATAGATGTGGTCAAAAATCCAAAAGAAGTTTGTCAAACCCCTTAACTTCCGTAACCAAATATACAATTACACTTATGTCCAATTCTTAAGGGAGCACAAATTACTTCCACTAGAAAAACGGAGAAAAATCACAGAAATCCTCTTTCTTCACAAAATATTAAATAATTTGGTCGATAGCTCTCATCTTGTTGAATGAATGCCCTTTAACTGCCCATCTAGAACATCACGCCACAACACTCTATTTTACACACCTTTGTCAAAAACAAATTTAGATCAAACAGTTTTATTAAACGCTGCTGTAACCTTAACCATATTTATCAAAATTATAGAACGATATTCCTTCTGTGTCCTTCGATTGCCTCCTTGCTGTGTTCAGTCTGTTAATTATGTATTGTGTTAAGAGAGAAAAATTCTTTCTTTACATATCTTTATTTCTTTTCCAAGCCAATACATTATTAGTTGCCCAAGTATAGAAATAGATTCTCAATTAATTACTGTTGGTACACAAAAAGTTTAAAGTTTTACGGTTGCACAAACCATAAACAATCACCGTGTTCTTAGAAGTTAAGTTTTAGATTACAATCAATGATGTTGCAAAACTATGAAAATGACTATCTTCCAACAATCGCTTCGGAACATCCGGGATATGGAGGTAATTGTTTACCTTCTACATAACTTTTGTTGTTTGTCTGCGGCGGAAAATAATATAGATACGGTGACGATTGAGAAATACATAAAAATGGCGTAAGTTCATTAACTGCAAACAATTTTATAGCAAAGCAATTAATCAACATTGGATTGGCATTATTATCGGGACTCTTGTTGAAGTCTTTTGATAAATAAACTTTTATAAAATGCTATTGTTTGATACTAGAAGTTTTGAAGTTAAATTTAAAACATAAAAACAATTCTAAAGTTTCTGTGTTGGCTGAGTGAAAATCCAATTAAAAATTAATAAATAAAAAAGGTACAAAAAGCATTTTTTCGCAAATCTGTTTAATTATGACTAAACGTTTTCGCCGAGTTGACTCGGCTTTGTCAAGGTCCAAATTAAACAAAAATTGACAAGACCAGTCCAACTCCAACACTAATTCAAAATTTACAATATTGCCAAATATGTGGGCGAGCCTAAATTTGAAGGAGTGCATCTGCCGTAGCTGGGTGTCTAAAAAATATGGTCTGGAAAAATAAACATATGCGTATTGACAGCAAGGTCAGAATATATAAAACATGCGTGCGACCGATCATGATGTAGGTATGCTGTGGAAACGCGAACAGACACTGTACGAACCAAAGGGCTCCTAAGGACAATGGAAATGAAGGTTCTAAGGTCAATCACTGGAAAAACTCTCCGTGATCCGTATTCGCAATGTTAAAATAAGAAAAAAAACATGTGAAATAGAGGACATCGTTCGATGGAGTACATCCAGAAGAAGACATTGGAGGGACCACGTAGCCAGAATGGACAGTGATGCGTATATAGCAGCAAACGAAATCCCTTTTGGTCGTCGTCTACCCGAAGAACACCCAAGAGATGGAAGGATAGTTGAGCTTCGTCATATCAGGTGGCATAGTTTTTGAATTACAGACCAACATGTCTACTAAACGAAGAAGAAGCAGTCGATCGACGCGTTTCGTGCAAGGCGCATCGTCAGAATAATATCTCTACAAGACAGAAACTAGAACTTGTATACAAAATTTTATAGGTCTTACAGCTTTCTTTTGTTACAGATTTTTTATAATATTAGAGATTTTAATTGATTAATTTTGCAACTTATTTTTCAACCTCTCAAAATCGACGATAATCCATTAAATAAAATAGAACGAATACCAAGTATTTTCATTTTATAATTTATAAATATATCTACATACAGTGGAGTTCTATCAATAATTGTCGATCGACAAACTAAACCTAGTTTAAATTTGCAGAGATATTTTTAATACAAGTTGCTCAATATATAATTATGGCTATAATAGACCCGAAAAATATTATATAGGAAGAACGTTCAAGTGATCACATTTGATTTATGTTTTCTCTCCATTTCCATCTCTAATTATCTTACTGTCACATATGCATCTTTATCAAAGTATTCCATTGTTTGTCAAATAAATGTATTGAAGATTTAGCTCAGAATTAATATGAAATGTACGTATTCAAAAAAATTAATAGGTAACTACATAAAAAAACTGTTTGTCTTTAAATCTGATTTATCGTGTTGGATCGGATAAAAATAATCTAAAAAGATTGATTTTGTAACTGGCGTAACCAGTTCTGAATTGTGATACGAAAATTATGAAAAGTCAGTATTAAGAAAACTCGCGTCTTCGCATTAGGGGATACTGGGGCTATTGATCTCTTGTAGAAGAATATGTTGGTAGTATTTTGTAAAGGTACCGGAAGAGTGTGCAAAGCATGACAAGATATCTATAGCATGGAAGGTATGGTAGAGGTACATAGAATGGCTTTCATAAATAGCAGTATTGTTGTAACTGTTGACAAGAAAGAGACACCAATGAACTTGACCGCCGTATATTACCTATAGTCGTGATCTCATAGCTTCGTGATTTCGAGTAACGCATTTTTTGCTATATTAATACAATTGTTTGAACATTCCTTACAAATAATATCGCCATAACATTGTTTAAATAATATTATACATACATATCTAGCATTGTTTATAACGAGAATTCGTGGAGAACAGACGACGGCAGAAATACAAGATCTATTTGAATATAGGTACACACCGATAATTTTTAAATCAATATTTTTTTGTTTTCTTCTCAGCGTACATGCATATATCACTACATTAATCACTCCATGTATCTCTGATAGACAGAGAGAACATAGTGCCACACATTCATCGTTTCTCCAGCATCTAAATTAATTAATTGAAATGTAAATACATTTTAAACAATTACTTAACTCAGTAAGTGGGCATACCTATTACGCTACATCTAGTGACTGAAAACATGATACCTTTATTAAAACCGCCTAATAAATTTGAAATTATTTAATATTTATTTTTTATTAATATTTATTTATTTTAAGTTATGTGTTAGTAAGGGAAACAATCGGGTGCGATAAAAAGATATCGGAAACTCAAAATTTGTTGATTTTTTGCATTTAAAGAAAAACCTTACTTGGAATGACAGAACTTTATCGGACATTCACTTTGATTTTACACACTCTTTAAGCATATAAAAGATTTATTTCTCTCCGACACATAGTTATGGAGTAATCTAAAGTAAAAATGCTGTAAAAAAGGATATATTTAATAAATTATAAAGGGGATTATAGGCTGAATTTAAAAATTGTGTGACGAACATTCACTAGAGAAATTTTGAAAATACCTGTAGTATTTTTTCTAGAAACACACTGTTTAACATATTTGAGGAATTTGATTTGAAATTGGGGTGTTAAGGTTTACATGCCCCCTTAAATCACCGCTTTCAATTACTTTTTCAGACAACAGTAAGATGACACAAATTTAGAACAAAACTAGGATTATTATTTATAACTGTAGAATGTGGTTTAAGGTAGAATTTTTGCCCGTATAATTATCCTTGAGTTATTAAGTAGATACGTATTTGAAATAGAGGTAGGTTCGTAGGTAGTAAAATAATATTGTATAATACTTAGTTGTCAACATAATGTGAATTGAACATATTTAAAAACATAAAAAAAACTGTTGAAGATAACAAAATAAATTTGGGGTTAAATAAAACTATTAAACCATTATATGTACATGTCAATGACAATCGCCAAGAAAAACGATTGGGTTGTGGCCAACACTAAACTATCCACTAAACGTGTGCAGTGTGCATTTTATCGTGATTCTGTACAAAGTACGGAGAGTAAAAAGAAACATACGTATTGTACTTGTCTATAGAAACAGATAAAATACTAATATGAAGTCGATAACTCAATTACATCTGAAATAAGTCGATTATACATAATCCATATAAATATGCAATTTCAATATGTAGGTATATAATAAAATGTTATTTCAATATAAATATAATAGTCGATATTTTTTTTTCTTTAAAGTTTGACATTCTCTGAATACATTTTTGAAGAGTGTGTTTCTATTGTAGGTATCAAAAATTCAAACAAAATAAAATAAATATTTCCATACCCTGAGAGCATTTTCTAAGTCTTGACATATGAAATCGTAAATAAATAAACATTTCCTTGCACCCTGCGCAAGTTTATTGTCATATGGCAATTTCTTCTAACTAATCAGTGTTTCCAGCCCAGAGAAGCAATATTAGCATGAGAAATTAATTTAAATGAATTTCTCCTCTTCTGGGGATCAAACCCTGGACGCCTGCACAGAAACCAAACGGCTTACCAACTGTGCCACGGCGGTCAGCATAGAGAAGAAACTAATCAGTCTCAAGTCTATGCACCTTACACATATGATATCAATATGAAGTTAATCGAACTTATAGTTTGGGCAGTAGAGAGAACACAAAAAGGATACGACATACATACAAGCACATTTCGACAAAACTCATAGTGTGCACTCTCTACGCGTTAACCGTTGACAATATCGATGTAAAATATACGCTTAAAAATATTGTGAAACCTTGACTTGACTAGAAAATAGAAAATCTAAAACTTATATATTTTATTTTATTACTGCCGAAGTACAGTGTTCTTAGAAAATGCTAAACACCATAATATCGTAAACTTCACTAAAAATAGGTAGGTACATACATACCTACATTATAATTCTGATATAAATACTGAAAGATTGATATAATTACTAGACAGTATGAAGACTGTTACTGAGCTAAATTCTTAAAAATTCTCAATAACTGTAAGGGTGAAATATTCAATAGGCTATGAGTAATGACTATGGCTTGCCGTAGAAAAAAAAAAGAAACGAAGAAACTTACATTATTGACTAGAACCCCACAATAGTCTGATGCTCCTTGTGGTGCAAGAAGGTTGATGCCCAGTTGCAGGAAGTTGCTTCCGTTCCCGTGGGTCATACATGGTGCTGTCCTGGAAATATCAAACGAACAAATGGATTATATTTTGATGATATCAACAGGATAAAAAGTTTTTATACCTATTGTTATTCAGTTTTTTTCATGATGTGATGTCAAAGTACAATTTTAGAAAAATATGTTTTATTTGTTTTTGCATGTCATCTTCTTTATATATCTTGTTGTTAGTAGCTTCTCGGGCAACTAACTAACAGGTACTATGTTAAATATATATTTAATACGCACCCAATAACAAGTTGCCACATGCTGGAGTTACGATATTTATCGTCCTACAGATCCACACTGAAAACACAATTAACTGCTTCCACTGTGAATTGAACCCAGGACTGAACCACGAAGGCCGAAGTCTGAGGAGATTCTAGCGTCAATTAGAATATTCTAGACTTCCGTAGACTATTTTTCATTGTAATTTAAAGTATAATAATAAAATGATGCACATTGTAAATATAAACCTTTCAAACCGGCAAATATTTTGAATAATTTTGTATGAGAAGGTGACGGCTATCACAGATACCAACCAAATAAAAAAAACAAATTTGCGCTCTGCGCAGCTCAAGCGATTTTCTGGTTATTTGCCGATAAATAAAACATGTTTAAAAAAAATAATTGACGATGATACCTGAAATCTCTGGCATGAGCAATTCCACTGAATGACTGATTGAAGTTGATACGTATGGTCATAAAGCCAGCTTTACATGTCGCTGTGACAGCTGGAGAAAACTCCACTGCCTGCTCCAAACCCTGAAACAAAGAAATTTAAACTTACGTTAATCGAGATAAGATTAGTCTGAAAGGGACTCCTATTGTCATGTCCAAAAATAGAGATCGCCAGACGACTTCGGCCATAGGTACTATATAGATACCTCATGGAACTCATACTCAATAATAATGTATGAAAATATGCAATAGGTGATAGATGTATATCAAGGTCCCGATGAAGACACAATTTTTAATTGTGTCTTCAGTCTGGATCCATGAGACTATTAAGTCTCGAGAATGTGGCAACTTGTTATTGAGTACCTACGTGTTGAATCAATACCTACTAGAAGACAAGTAGGTATTGGTTGAATTCATTTTGACATAGTACCATTTAGCTGCCCGAGAAGAATTCATTCATTCATACCATCTCACAATGTGGGGCAACCAGCGGCAGGTGTGCATTACTATAAAAAAAGAAGCACACCACGTGCATGCAAACCCAGACACCGGTATCGCCTCGTCGAAATAGGCAATATTGAATGAGTGGTGACCCTCACTGTTGAACTATATATGTGAGATGTTATTTTGCCGGTTGTACTTTCGATTATCGGGCTCAGAATAGAGTGGAAGCAATATTCTAAGCCGGTGCAGCATGATAGGTACATGGCGTGATGGTATGCATGCATTGAGCATGATAGAGAAATTGAGACGTTCTGGATGTTGTATGCACTGCACGTATAGGATCTACCAATAAGATATGTCTTGTCATTATCTTACGAAACAATCTTCTATAAATTAAAGGTTAGAGGTGAAATTGTATGGCTAATACTTTTATATTATAAAGTACCCATGTAGGTACTAGATAGGTATTCCTAGCATAAATAAAAACTTCCTTCAGTTATATAAACGTGACAGCTTAATGTTACCTACATATCAAGTGAGATTATTAATGTACTAATGTTTGTCATTTGATCATTCCATTGATAAATCAGTCAGGTTTAATATAAATGACAAACTACTCATCTAAAGAAATATCACAATACATCGTGCCTACAGATATCTGATAAAAAATATATCGACTAACTAAAAAATAAAAATATTTCTGTTGAACATAGTTCAAAATTGATATCATAGTTATGTAGTACAAAACTGATATCAAGTCGTATCAAATGAAACAAAAATAAATTAAAAAATGCAAATAATATTCATGAAATATTTTTTTTATTTTCGTCGTACATTCTTCTTTTTCTTCTTGTGATTTTAGAAAACTCCACAACCTGTCGTACCCAATATATGTACTTAATAATTCAACTATTCAATTTTAATTATTCTTCAAGGATACTTTTTGGGCTAATAAACATATGCAAATAGAGAGTAAGGTAAGAATATATAAAATATGCATCAGACCCATTATGATCTACATATGGAGTTGAAGCAAGGGCAGATACGTAAAGAACAAAACAGCTACTCATAACAACAGAGATGAAAACGCTATGACCTATCTTGTGCAGAACTCACAGAGACAGATTTCTCAATGAGGAAATCCGCAACCTGCAATGTGTAGGAAATTGTAAGGTGGAACAGGCAAAGAAGACGATGTTGGAGAGATCATGTAGAGAGGATGAATCCAGAAAGGCTGCAAAAGATTACAATGCGCGAGATACCAGAGGCACGCCGACCACCGAAAAGACCATCAAAGAGATGGAAGGAGAGCTGGACATCATCGTCCCAGGACCTTGTAGAAACAGCTTATAGATCTACCAAGAGTAAGAAGAAGAATAATTAAAGTGAAATATATTGCCTTATGGCATAAAACCCGCCTTTATACACTTTGATGTACCTTAATTAATTTAATAAATATAAGTAAAAAATGTTGAAAACATATAATGATCCAGGTGGGCATAATAGTTGGTTAAGTTTTAAATATTTTGCGCACTCTTTGAGTGTGTGGGACTACAGGTCAGGTTATACCTTCAGTTTCACACATCGTCTTAAAAGGCAATCTCGTCCAGACAATCGAGTCTTACAAAGTACAACGCCAACTTCTTGGTAGTGTTCAAATTGACGTCATGGCTAAACAGAAATACACCCAAGTACCTACCAAGAGTGTTGACATACTAGTATCGATGACGAGACTTCATCAAAACCTCCAAAGACCCCTCTAGACGCCGCTGTAGTTATCGGAATCGATCCAAAGAGCACATTTTTGCGAAGTGGTGAGTTATCATTACAAAACTGCATCACATAATCAGGTTTTGGATTTTTTGACACGGGTCGCGTATTCATAGGTCTGTGTCATTCTCGGCAAGCCAAGAAAATCTTAAAAGCAAGAATTACTGCGAACGTCTCGCAGTTACGTCATAACCGGTTCATAAAACATCGTCCATATTCTATACTTGTATTTACTATTAAAAATAACATAATACAAACTTCTGTTTGCAAATAATATTAAATAAATTATGAGATATACAACGACAGATACATTTGCAGCGAAAGGAGGTTGTCTAGCAATGGTCAGCAGTAAATCAGTTAAAAATCTATTGCAATAATAATATATAAAACGAATTTAGGTTGATGATAATTCTCTCGGAGTATCTTCGAGATGTTTCTCAATAATATGAACAGCATTTTTAATCGACAGAAATGTCAAATATGCCAATAAAAGTCATGTTTATTTGTATACCGTTTTCTAACAAAATTTATTTCCGCGTATCTTTGATTGCATCGACGAATATTTTTATGTATAAATGAGACTTCTTACTGGTTATTTAAGATTTGTATCATAAATTATTACATTGCTCAACAGTTTCATTTAGAATTCATCATCATATTTGTAAGCACATCTTCATTTCCATTCAAATACACAAATAATTTAAACAAATCCCGGTAATAAAAAAGTAACTAAAGATATTCTATGGAGATCAAAAGGAAGAGTTATTGGTTCGAAGGGGGTTTAAGAGATTTTAGAAGCAGAAAATTGGTCTTGTGAATATCTCAATGAAACAACCAATGTATACGATTTCTTAGAATATAATCTGACATAGAATAATACGAAATATTCTTAAATATACCCATACTTTAAGTTAAGCTTCAAGTTTTGTTTGTGTGAGTCCACTTTCCAGAATCAAGAAAGGATGAAAACATAATGCGACATTTAAATCCAAACTGAGGTTGCGGATAGACAACGATTACATCTTTAAATTGATTAAGAGAAGTATAATTTTCCTCGAATGGAGCATAGATATGAACTGAGACGATCTTCGATACTAAACAATTGGTATCTAACTTTGATAGTCGTGATGTTGGTTTCAATCCAGACGAACAGAAACAAAAATGATGCCCTGAAGACAAAGACGAATCAAAAGAGCCACTTATCGACACGATACTATTCCAGTATCAATTTAATATTATTGTGCTACAATATAACGATAAGGCGATCATAATTGCGCTGCCATCAAAGTATTTGATTGCTAAAACGTTTTGTATTATAACTATGGGCAAAACTTGAAGTTAGCCGCTGGTTTTATATCAAGATCATAACCGTTGCTGTCAAAGAGATAATGGTGGAGTGTCAGAAACAAACTTAAAGGAAGACAAAGAGAGTGGCAGCAGATAGAAGATGCTGATGTCCAGTAGTGGAGAGAACAAGATCAAGTAAAAAGGAGTTTATAAAGTTTTCTCAATTAAGGGGGGGACTGCTGCCAAGGTACCTATTTTTTCAATTTGAATTTGCGTCTTTACTACAAAACGAATCATTTTGAAAAAAATAACCTAGTTAGTTTGGATATAAATAAATAAAAATATAACTTAATTTTTTAATTATGTTCTGTATATATTCTTGTAGGAAAATAATAAGCATACCCCAATTTTTGACATTTATCTTAAATTTCAAAAAAACTATAAGGTATAGAGCATTATATTTTTTTATAAATTAAAGAAGATCAAAATATCTGGAAAATACGATGTAATGATGCATTAATGCATCAGGTTAAGTTAATAAACCAAAAATACTTATATTTAGCAATGGCGCTGAATGGAAAATAAATGTTTTTTTAGGTTTATTTTCTAAATCTGAAGCATTAATACAACGTCACATCGTATTTTTCTAGATATTTTTGTCTTCTTTAATTTAAAAAAAAAATATGTTGAACTACGCCTTATATTTTATTAAAAATATAAGAAAAACGTTGAAAATCGGGGTATGCCATTATTTTTCTACAAGAATTTATACAGAACATTATCAAAAAGTAAAGATATATTTTTCTTCATGAATACCCAAACTATCTAAATTATTTTTTTCAAAACGATTTGATAAGAAATAATGATGGTATATCAAATTGAAAAATAGGTACGTTGGCAGCAGTCCCCCCCTTAATTAAAAATATCAACGATGTCATAGAATACCACGTAATAAATATCAGAATAAAACATATTAAATGAAAAAATTTTAATATCTCAATAGAGACGAAGTTATAATACTAAAGGAGAACCGAGAAATCAAAGCATCTACAGGACTAAGGATCAACGTTCACCAATTATGCATTTTATTAGGTTCCCTATCATTCCAATTTTTGAAAGTTCTGTGTATTTTATTCACCAAAATCCGTTCACTTTAGAATAACGCCTTTTTTGTAACGCCATCTATTCAGAAATTAGTTTGTAAACAATGAAACAATGAAACTCATTCATAGGGAACTCAATAAAAAGGCATAATTGATCAAACTTGCGCAAGTGCATCAATTGATCGCGTACACCAGCCGATGACAGGTCGTAAGCTCTGCAGGCGCCTTGATTTCCCGGTTCTCATATTATATTCCTACTTCGTCTCTATTGAGATATGAAATAAAAATTGTTATAATAATATCATTGACAGGAAAAAATCCAATGTTTGGGTATAAGTTTATAAAAATATTCGGTTTACATACACATTGGTACAATTATGTAAAACAAGCTCAAAATTAACTAGTAATTCTGGCAAAATTAACTAGTAAGCAGAGTTAAATTTATCTGGATATTCATATATCCACATCCACAAAGTTAATAAATCGATATTAATTTTAGAATCAAATAATAATCATTTCAAAATAATGCGGAAAAAACACTAATTCAGTTTTTATTCCACCATAAAGTCTGCGTGTAATATAAAGTTATTTTCTAGTATGAAGTAGGGATTTAATAGTTTCAGTGAAAAGAAAACAAAATAAAATTATTAGATTTTGTTTTGTTTTTCTTTTCACTGAAGTTATAAAGATAATCCACTTAGTCATTTTATCACTTGCTCTCCTGTCCGCCCAATCAATTATTCAAGGCTCTGGGGCCTGGAGTACAAGTTAACATTTAGATATCTTCATTTTAAACCATTCACTGTTCATTTATTATTATTTATCAAAGGCGTTTATTGCATTTGAAATAAGTATCTACAATTTACAATAGGTAGGTAATCAAACATGATGAGGTTATGAAATGAATGCACTTATTTTTTAAATATTTATATTATTGTACTTTTTAGGTAAACGATACCGCTTTGTTGTCATCATATGAACGCACACTACTAAATAACTTTAAAAAAAACTTACCCTAAAATTAATTTTCTTCTGTATTTAAATTAACTGCGGGGATTTTTTCTATATATTTTCATTTCCATTGATGTATATATTTTTTATAATTATATATATATATATATATATATATATATATATATATATATATATATATATATATATATATATATATATATATATATATATATATATATATATATATATATATATATATATATATATATATATATATATATATATATATATATATATATATATATATATATATATATATATATATATATATATATATATATATATATATATATATATATATATATATATATATATATATATATATATATATATATATATATATATATATATATATATATATATATATATATATATATATATATATATATATATATATATATATATATATATATATATATATATATGTTATAATATTTTTATCTCGGTTTTCCCGTGTCAGTAGGTCTTGACTAAGACCATTTGTCTTCCGACGTTTCGCCTGAATATCACCAGGCATTTTCAAGGACTTAACGAAAAGCACGCGCGCGACACACGTCTACTCACACTGAAAGCTCACCGTCAAGTGACTCGTAGCGTACAAGATGGCCGCTTATGTCAAACAAGGTCATTCACAATTTATCAATTTTTCAACTGAATAATAATGCTATTTCCGTCCTCTCAAAAGGTTTTAACTATGGTGTATCATATAAAACTATTCCTAAAGAAGAAATAATTACAGCGGTTGAATCAGCCATTCACAAATGCACCAATAATACTGCCGAAACAATTAGACAAGAAACATGCTCGATTTTAAGAAAAAATACACCACCAAAATGCAATTTATCAAAACTAGAAATAATATCCCTCAAAGAATTACGCAACAACAAAGATTTGATAATCCTTCCAGCTGATAAAGGCAATGCCACAGTAGTGATGAACAGTGAAGATTACAAATCGAAAATGACCGATATCCTTGAAGACCCAGCATACAAAATACATGCAAGCAACCCAATCACGTATCTTGAGAAAACCACGAAAACTAAAATAATGGAAACAAAACTTAGTGATGATATCAAGAAGTCACTTATTCCACGAGAGAAGTCGTCACGCTTTCCAAAATTATATGGTCTTCCAAAAATTCATAAGAAAGATATTCCTCTCAGACCAATTGTTAGTTCCATTGGTTCGCCGTTACAAATGCTTTCTAAATTCCTCGCGAATATATTGCAGCCCTATGTAGAATCACCAGACTCCTATGTCAAAAACTCAGAACATTTCATATCACTCATCACTGACTTAGAACTGGAAAGTACAGATATTCTTGTGAGTTTTGACGTTGTTTCTTTATTTACAAATATTCCAATTAACGAGACACTAGACATAATCAAAGAAACACTCAATACCACAGACGATATTTTAAATTTATTTTATCACTGTTTAAATAACACATTTTTTTATTACAACAATAAGACATACAAACAAATAAAAGGAGCACCTATGGGTTTGTCATTGTCACCAGCAGTCGCCAACTTATTTATGACGAGGTTTGAAGAAGAAGTCTTAAAGAAAGTAATACTCAAACCAAAGAAATGGCTAAGATATGTGGATGACACATTCGTAGTATGGTCTCACGGAGAAGAAGAATTAAATAATTTTTTGAACACTATTAACAGCATTCATAAAGATATAAAGTTTACAATGGAGAAGGAAAATAACAGACAAATACCTTTCTTAGACGTTTTAGTGTTAAAAAAAGCAAACGGTAAACTGGGGCACACAGTATATAGAAAGCCCACACACACCGATAGATACCTACACGCAACGTCCAATCATCACCCCGCACAAATATGCTCAGTCGCAAAAACACTAATAACAAGATCAAAAAGAATTGCAGACCACGAGCATAAAAAACAAGAATTAGAATACACGAAAAATGCTCTACGTTGTAATGGTTTCTCAGACTATATAATAAACAAAGCATTAAAGAGTCCAAAAACAGTGAAAGAAAAATCCAATGAAACACCATTATCAACAGCCCGACTACCATATATCAAAGGCGTCACCGATAAAATCAGCCGTCTATTAAACAAAAATAACATACGTACCGTTTTCAGCACAACAAATAAAATATCAACCTTTCTAAGAAACCCGAAAGACATCATTCCACTTGAAGCTCATGGAGTATATGAAATACCGTGCGGATCGTGCAATAAGACTTATGTAGGAAGAACCAATCGAAAAGTTGAAGCACGAATAGCGGAGCACAGAGTCGACATGAGAAACAAAAAACTTACATCCTCACTTGTACAACACTCGCTCACAGAAGGACATACAATAGATTTTGACCATTCAAAAATAATAGCAAGTTTAAACAGTGAACCTCTCAGAATTTACAGGGAAGCTATAGAAATATATAAGAGAAGGGATATAATGAACAATCGGGACGACGGAGTTCGTTTGCCTAGTACCTGGAAGAACATTTTATATGACAAACAATACAATAATAATATTAATAATACCATAGCGAAAATAACCCCAAAACACAACAATAATAATATTAATGTCACAACTAAAATTAACAATAAATCACAACACAAAAATAATGATAAAATATTATTACCAACGAACACGACAGCAGGTGGGCGTGTCACAAGGAGCCAATCACGTCGCGCTAACAATATTTGACATAAGCGGCCATCTTGTACGCTACGAGTCACTTGACGGTGAGCTTTCAGTGTGAGTAGACGTGTGTCGCGCGCGTGCTTTTCGTTAAGTCCTTGAAAATGCCTGGTGATATTCAGGCGAAACGTCGGAAGACAAATGGTCTTAGTCAAGACCTACTGACACGGGAAAACCGAGATAAAAATATTATAACATATTTCACCCGTGAAAACATCAAATATAACATATATATATATATATATATATATATATATATATATATATATATATATATATATATATATATATATATATATATATATATATATATATATATATATATATATATATATATATATATATATATATATATATATATATATATATATATATATATATATATATATATATATATATATATATATATATATATATATATATATATATATATATATATATATATATATATATATATATATATATATATATATATATATATATATATATATATATATATATATATATATATATATATATATATATATATATATATACATACATACATACATACCATCACGCCATGTCCCTCGCGGGGTAGGCAGAGAGAACAGAACGCCACACTATTCTATCTTGACATACATTTACCGCCTCGTCAACATTCATGCTACGTCTCATGCATGTTCTTCTATTGTTCAGACTTCTAACATTTCCTTCTTTCAGAATATCATTCACATGGTCGTGCCATCCTTTTCTTGGGCGCCCCCGACCTCTTTTTCCATTCCTGTCAGCCTTATATATTTTTTTCGTCAAGCGTTCTTCATTCATTCTTTCCACGTGACCAAACCATCTAAGTGTGTTAACTTTCATTCTAGTTACTACATCTTTCTTCATCTTACATTCTTTCCTAGTGACCTCATTTCTAACTCTATCATACATCGTTCTATTACAAATTCTTCTTAACGATCTCATTTCCACTGCATTTATTCTACTTTCATGCGACTTCTGCCATGTCCAGGTTTCACTTGCATACATCAAGGTTGGCACTACAATTGCGTTATGAATGGCAACTTTAGCTTCCTTTGATACGTTACGATCATTCATAACTGGTTTAAGTGCTCCATTCACTCTGTTTCCTGCCATAACTCTTCTTTCAATATCCTTATCAGGCCGTCCATTCCGTTGGAACATGCTTCCCAGATAAACATATTCGTCGACTTGTTCAAGCCATTCATTCTCTACTTTTATTTGACACGATGTTCTGCTTTCACACTTTTCAAAGACCATTACCTTTGATTTGCTAGCATTCATCCTCAGTCCGTACTCTATGCATCCTTCATATACCATGCTTACTAGATACTGTAACTCTTCCACGCTTTCTGCTAACAGGACTTTATCGTCTGCATACATCAAATCACGCACTGTTACAGTACTCAGTTTCAGACCCTTATTTTCATCCCTTAGGGCTCTTATGCAGAAATCAATGTACAGATTGAAGAGCCATGGTGACAACACGCACCCCTGTCTTACGCCACTATTTATGGAGAACCACGACGTTACTGTGTCGTTGACACGAACACATGCCTCGCTATTCTCATACAATGACGCGATTGCGCGTATCAGCTTGCTCTTCACTCCGTACACTGACAATATATCCCATAGTTTTTCTCTGTTGACTTTATCATAGGCCTTTTCAAGGTCTATAAAAGCACAAAAAAGCTTCTGGTTTTTATCCAGGACCTTTTCTGTAACCATACGCAGAGAAAAAATTTGGTCTATACATCCTCTGCCGCCCACAAACGCTCCTTGGACATCCCATATCTTGCTTTCTGTAACCTTTCGTACTCTTTGATCCAAAATTCTTGCATACATCTTACCAACTGAGCTTAGCAAACTTATGGCTCTATAGTTTTTGCAGTCAAGCTTCGATCCTTTACCTTTGTACAAGGGGACCACGACTGCATTTCTCCAGTCTGAAGGAGTGCGTCCTGCTTCCCAACATTTGTTGAAAAGAGAGTGACACCACTCCAACATCTGATCGCCGCCATACTTTATAAGTTCAGCTGATACACTGTCATACCCAGCAGCTTTTCCCGCTTTCGCGTGTTTAACTGCTTCAAACACTTCGTCTTTCGTAATTTCATCTTTTTCATCTTCGTATACTTGCCATGCTCTCTGATTCATGCCACCACTCAAACCGCAATCATACAGCTCCTTGAAGTATTCTTTCCATCGTTCTTTTACGCCATCTTCATCCATAATTAATTTTCCATCTTTATCATTTATACCTTGCGATACTTTGACACTTCCATTTTTTCTTTTCGCCACGCCTTTCCAGAACATTTTCATGTTACCAGGAAAGTCATTGGCTATTTTCAGGCTTTCTTTCTCTTTCAGAAAATCTTTTTCTCTTTTTACAATATCTTTTACCATTTTTTTACATTCTTTATACTTCTCTTTTGCTCTTTCTTCACTGTTAGATCCTTTCGCTGCTATTAATGCCATCCATGCTTTTTTCTTCTCACCCACAACAAACTTTACTCTCTCATTCCACCATGCGTCGCCTTTCTTTCCGCCTCTTTTAGCAACACCACAAACTCTCTCTGCTGTCTTACATACGGTCTCTTTCAAGGTCGTCCATGCTTCTTCGATGATTCCTTTACTGTCTATAGCTAAAAGAAGTTTGCTTCCGATATCTTTCACATATTGTTTTCTTACATTCTCATCTTGCAGCCTTTCCACTTTGGTTCGCTTCGGTGGATCACTACGGTGGGTTTTTGAGCGCCAACCGGTGAACAGATCAATTTTGGATATCACCAAGTAATGGTCTGTTTCCAGCTCCGCGCCCCTATACACCCTAGTATCCACTGTCGCTTTCCTCAGTGCGGCGTCCACACATACATAAATCAATTATCGACCTTTCGTTCCCTCTTTGCCATGTATACTGGTGAACTCTTTTGTGGCTGAATACAGTATTCGCCACAAATAGATTTCTTCCGTACAGACTTCCAGAAGTCTCTTACCATTTTCATTCACTCTACTATCACCGTGGGGACCAAGGACAGACTCAAAATCTTTCCGACGGACGCCCACCCACCCATTAAGATCTCCAGCCAGAATCACTCTTTCATTATCTTTTTTCATATATATATATATATATATATATATATATATATATATATATATATA